>JTDE01004904.1:23535-38702 GCA_014338405.1 Paragonimus skrjabini miyazakii
TATGTAAAATCCCAATCAGTTTAGCTAACAGTTAGCATACAACGTTTAGTACACACATGACAAATTACATTGAATCTAGTTCGGCAGACTGTATTTTCGTAAGCACTACACTTCGAACGGCGTACCATTAAAGTTAACCGTGGGGATAATCGACAATAATTGCCCACGTTTAATTGAGACATATTTGTTAGTGAGAAGATAAAAACGTGTATTCTTTACTTCCGTTTGCATTCTAACTGAGCTTACTTAGTTGTCAAGGTATTTACAAAAATTATGATCGCGTGGTTTTGATCTAGGCGACCCCATCGTGTGTACTTTCCATTAAAGGTGTGCAATAAAGTAAAAGCAGGTTGAGTATGGAGACGCTAAACTTAAACCGTTGTCATGTACAGTCGAAGAATTTGGACGAACAAATGGACAGTGTTGGATTAATCACAGCAGGAAGAAAAAGTGATCAGGTATAAGTAGTAAGAACATTTTATCAACCGCCTAACTCAGGGCGATTAAAACTGACAGGCTGATCGCGACTTGTTTTTCTAAGAATTTAATGCACAGTTTTCAAATTAATATTTTGGTCTTTCCCATAAGCAGTCAGACAACTTTTCAAAGGTGACTGTTCTCAGTCATCAACAATAAACGTAGACAAATGCATCCTGAAAACTGTAATGCTATGATTTTCCTCAGTAGAGATTCCGTAAGCATTTTAGAGAGTGACTGTGAGTGTGGTAAATCATTTTGTGTTTGTATGAACTGTTGTGCCTGCTATTTCCAAGCATTACCACACCAGCTGCTCCTCATATTCTTGGTCTGTGTTCCATGTTTGTGGTATGAATTCGGGGGTAGGGAGGTTTTTGGCATTGAGCACATAGGTGCACATGAAGAACTAACTTGAATATCATCAACAGTTGACCGTTGATCAGAAAATGTGGAATCAGTAGCACCCTATAACACAGTTATACCACGGATGATTGTTCCGGAGTTTAACTCTCTGGCGCAGCAAGACAATGTTCTGTTTAAAAACCCTAACAAGAGCCAGATTCAAGTAGTGTTCTCATTTTCGATAGAAGTCGACTGGAATGTTTATTTGAATATGAAGGCTGCCAGTAATGGTTAATGTTCTTCTGCATAATCCAATCAAAATCCATACCGCCTATCTGTGAGTTATCGTTTGTTAACATATGCACATGTACAGTCACCGACAGTAAACTGACTGATGCAAAGGTGAACATAGCAAATGTGGGTAGGTCTGACAATACAGAACATTATCAGCACAAAATTTACCGGTCAAAAAGTTCGCTTCAATGACCAGCTCCCTCGAGAGATATAGTGAAGCCGTTGGGAAAACAAAGTGTGTTTCATCACTAGCTCAGTTATAACGAAAAAATATTCTGTATGAGTAAAAATCGACAGAACCAGATTACAAACTCATTAAATTTTATTTCACTGACGGGTGGCCTGAGATGTTTATGTGTCGGAGAAAACTCTTCTGATAGTATAGGTCAGGTATATGAATGAAATCGTCAACGGACAATGGTGAGAACAACATTTTAGATCGATTTCATGACACGTGGTAGAGAAGAGTAAATACATTGTTCTTACTGATGGAGTGAATAGGGTCGGTAAACGGTGCAATATTCACTCTTGTATTCTTTCTAACAATGCAGCTGTTCATTCTCACGGCTGTTAAATGGTTCTTTGCTGCGCGATTTGAACTGGTACTGAATTGGATATTTCCACCAAACTATTTCACTTTTGTCGGTCTCTGTGCATCAGACCTCCCACTAAATGCATCGATTTTCTAAGCATTTTGGCTTTTTGAACGTGATTTATCTCACGTCACATCATTGCATCATTTTAGCTGAAATTCATCTGCTTGCAATCAAGCGTCCGCACAATTTCTGAGCACAGAGGTCAACGGTACACCAAACCATCTAAAGGGTTTTTAAAATTTATTAAGTAACAGTTATTTTGCTCTATGAGTTTTCATCAAATTAAAGAGAAACTTAATTCGGCTTTGCTCGTAGCCCTACAGATAACAATGAACATGCAGCAATAATCCACAAAAGTCCGATCCACGTAGGAGTGTTTACTTCAGAAGTAAATTTACCATAGCCAACATTCATTCTAAACAAACCCCACAGTGTGCAAAATTATATCAGCGCAAACATTTGTACACTCATATGCATAGCTCAGTTCATTCTTAAGTTTACTGGATGTAAAACTGACCCACTGCCTTTTAACCAATTCTGCGCACAAAGCATAAGTTTGATTCCAGTAGTAATATGATAGTTTCCACCCTTCACAGTTCAGGTCTTGTTGATTTTGTCAATTGTAAAGTAACATAAATCACAGTCACCTCAGTGCGGTGCAAAACGATCAACATGTGTGCTTTGTAAAAAAAATACTGTAATCCTTGTTTACTGCTCGATAAAAGCTAATTTTATTACGAATCTGGTTGAATGATTCCCATTGACGAAATGCAAACCCTCGTCTTGAAATATTTACCTTGAATAACTGCATTTGATCATTTACAGTAACAAATGACTTTTTTCCCTACCCAATTTTTGTACCTTATGAACACTATGTATACACATAGGTAAGTGCCGTTTAACCAACCTGTTTTTACTGTCATCCAGACAAGTTTTAGTTTTCGTTTGTCTCCCATTTTTATTCACAAACCATACACACAAAGAGCATTAAAAAAATAGACTAACTTTTGGTAATCACAAACAGTGAAGAAAATGTCGATCTTTTATGTTCTTTTGTCACGTGAATTGCTTTACGTATTATACTATATAAAGCTAACTGGTAATGGCATTAAATTACTGAATTAAAATTCAGAATAATAGGTCAGTTGCGATTGGTTCAGTGCTTCTGAAAAACGGAAGGAGTTTATCAAAAAGTCTTTTGTTTCTAATGTACTATGAGTACTTCTTCATTTTTATATCAAAAGACGAATTTCCGATAAAACCTCTGGTTTGTATTGTCCCATTTGACCGGATTTAAAAAGTGTTTCTGGAATTTGCTTTTTATCGTCGTTTTTCTGCTAAATGATGAAATTTCAAAACGCAATGTTGCCAACCGAGTTACAGCTGAACTTGGCAACACAATGCTATCCGAACTTGTCATCTTGTTATCACACACGGAGTAGTGTTCAAGTCGAAAATTAATCGACCGTACAAAAGATATCGCGACATTTATAATTCATAGAGATAACAAGCGTAACGACATGACACGAAAATCGTGAATAGTACATTATGATTTCTATGGATCACACGTCATATCGTAAACGGAATCATTTCTTCTACACGATCTATCATTTAATCGAGCGTTGTAATGTCAGGGAATCATGACAACAGTCCATTATAATTTATCGCAATTAACTGGTTAGTAAATTGCATGCTTTCGACAAACCATTGGTAAATGTCAAATAAGGTGGGGGCGATTCATCAGCAACTTACGATGTTACCTCTAATTTGCACGTTACTCGAAAACTTCTCAGACATAACATGCAGAAATATAATATTCTTAATGGTGATGTGTGACTTGTTTATTAGGCACAGTAGAGGTGGTTGCTGAACAGACAGAAACTTTTCCCGTGGATCACATCTGCTAGTCTGACCCTAATTCAGACTATAGTTACTCGAAAAGACAGCCACAAACTCGATCGTACATATTGTTCTGACAATTAATTGGTCATGAAAAATGATAAAAAAATATACTCGTTTTTGAAGTCCCTTGAAGTAATATGTTATAGACAGATGTTGTTAATATACGTTGAACATTAATGAAAAATGACTGCGATTGTCACAATGACTTAGAGCTTCCAGTCAATTCCTTCCGTAAAGAAGCATTAGACTCCATTTTCACTCTCATCATAGTTCATCAGCGATCCATATCCTCGCCATGGCCAGGATTAGAACCCCGACTACGTTTTCATGAGGCAACCGTGTTAGCCAGTGCTTCACTAATCTCACATTAGACACGACTATATTATCAAGTTCAAAAGTTCAACTAAATTGGATTGTATGTAGTGTTTACATTACCTAATCCTCTCAACAGAAAGCACATTAGCTATTTTGTAAATCTCAGTCGCTGGCCTCGGGACTACTATTTACCAGAAATTGATACATAATGATACATGTTTTGTTATTTCAACTTAGAGATGTCCTAGTCGTAAAGCCATCTGTTAAAGTCAGCGGGATAGCTGATGATTCTGCTGGTTTCTTGCATGTGAACAGCAACGTATCGAGTGACTTAATGAGGAGGGGTTTGTGGTGACACGATAACATATAGCAAGTGTTTGCTGGACAGACCACGTGACCCGCCTTCAGCAGGTGTTTGACATTCGAATATACCAATTTGTGTAGTCTGATGCGGCTGCGTCGGTTTACGCCATACATCAAACCTTCGATATATCTTGGGACGAGTTTCTGCGATGGAATTTATCAGTTTTACCACTACAAGCGTCATCGCACCTGCAGATGGACTGACGAATACAATTTAAAACAGATACTTCTTACATGTGCGCCAAAACCTGGGGGAGTGTTAGGCTCAGCATACCTGACTAATCCTCATGAGGCTGCATCATATGTTCGTTGGATGATTTGTGTCACATGCCCCAATTTGCAAATGGTTCGGTTAGGTCTACGTTCTGCTACTGACGTAATACAGATTACCGAATTCGTTTGAGTCAATTTGGCTCTTTCGTGGAAATGCTGTCTCAACTCTGCTTCTTCTTGCCTTTTACTGAGGGCATTGAGCAGTTATTATGAATTTTGCAACTCCGTTTTCTAGCGTTCTTATGATTAATAGTGCATACTTACAAAAATATTCTTACTTTATACTGCTTGACACGCTCCAACCTCTATCTGCACCTGAACGCTTAAATGAGCTCATTTTTCACTGACTGATAACCATTTTGCGTGACGGTTACTGGCTGTTCCGGCTCAAGTGCTTCGTCTGCTAGATAATTTGCCTGTCGGGTTCGTTCATAGTTAAAGTGAAAGATCAACTTTATTGTAATCTTTGTAAAGCGTAAATTCTAATTAGCTCCATACTTATTTCGGAATCGGAAGACGGTCCAATTAAAATGATCGTCTGAATCAATATTATTAAAAATATTGATTATTCGTCACCCAGTCGATCGGTCTAAGTCACCAACAGTGATCTAACACTATAAACTGTAATAATTACTATCAACTTGTGAAATCTCAGTTGTCGGAAACACTGGTTGCCCTTCTATTGGTTTCCTCCTAACACAACCAGTTTGATTTCACGTTTGCTGTGCTTCTAAGACACTTCTCATTACAGTTTTTCCGGCGTTATCATATCTAGCAAATTTTGACTCCGTTTTCTTTATCATTTTTCGTTTTTTAACAGGACGATTTTAAGGGTTGACTGATTTCGATGTACTCTTTAGCTCTATTTCCAGCAAACAAATTTCGAAATAAGCGGGTGGGTTTTACGTGAATCTGGTTACAATCACGATGTTGTGCAATTCTTCCGCTCAATTTGCATTGCATCACTAAATAGATGAAGCTATTTATGTGTGAAATACATCTTTGTTTGGTTGGTGTATTGTTAACAGACAGCAAAACATTACTCCTAGTGCATATTGATCGATTTTACAATTCCACTTTGACTGACTATAATCTAAAACAGCTTCCTGTATGATAATCATGTCGCTCCACTGTAAATCATTCTATTGACGCCTTGTGAGTGATTCTAAGGTTGATGAACGTTGCTACTATTGAGAATTTTCTAGTTGTCATTAGTCATTTTGTTAATTACGACCGACATAATTGTGATTTAACGTTTTGCGCACTGTCAACGCAACTGTACGTGCAATCAGGCTTGAAAAACAAAAGAATGGTCTACAAAGTGAAGGGCATAAAATAAGAGACAGACAGGTTAGAATGAAAAGGATTACTTAAATAGTTGAAAAACACAAATATCAAAATGGCCACCTTTTCAGGGATAATTTTCCATATGTATACACGGGAAAGATGGCGTCTAATAATCTTGGTTTTAATCAGTTGATGTGTACTCTTTCAAATAAGTCGCACTCTATGTTTTATGGATTTTCTCACAGCATGATTATACTAAACCATGTTTAAAATAAACAAACAGGCTTTTCTTTGTAAGTTAGAGTTTGCGGAGTTTTAGTTATAGTGATGATCAACACCTACTCTTCAGCACGTGGTAATAGAAACAATACAATAAAATGTACTGTATTTGGAATTACGTTTCTCGAGGGATTACTCGATATAGCCAGATTTGTTCTATACAGTGAGGCGCAAAGGAATAACGGGCATGATAACCAGCTATATATCACTGTTTATAAAAATATAGGTTAGATTTGCAGTAGGAATTACATGGGCTGGGCAAATCAACAGTAATCTAAACTTGTAACGAACCACATTCAATGTTGAATGCAAAAATGTATCAGAAATCATGGTTTCCCCATAAAGATGTAGAGACTCGACATTTAAATTCGTTCTTAGTAAACAGCATGATTCACACCCGATTCACAAAGCCCGCCTTCGATTTGGTCGAAGTTGGTTATGGTAATTCGTTAGCAAAACGTTAATTTGTTAGAGTCTGTGTGTATCAGACAGCATGTTGCTGACTCGTTTGACCAAGTGATTGCTTAGGCACAAGTAGAGACTGGTTCTATATTTTCGACATACCTCACATATTCATGTTTCCACTCTTTCCTTTGGTTTAATTCCCAATATATACGGTTGGATTTTTGAAGTTGTCTTTTCGAATCAATCGACTTTTATTGACGAGTGAATAAAATGAGGTCTTTTTCATCTAATTGATAACATTATCCAATGTCTTCATCGTTTCCCCCATGGATAACACCCTTCTGTTCATTAATGATTTGTCACCTCCGATTCTTTCCCAATTACTTAGAAACTGATGTTGTCTCTTGCGTGATTCTGTGATAGACAAACTATTCGCCAAGGCCTACTCTTGCCGGCTAATTTAACGAGTTATTTTATCCGATACGAAACTCGCCTGTCAATTGGAATCACGTTCACTTTTCATAAGCTATTAATGCGCAGCTCAGTCTGCAATGGTACCCTGATCTTACCCAAATTTTGTACTATTTATAACTTGAGGCATTGCGATCTCTTGACTAAAATCATTAAAAGAGCAAGTTACCGGATGTTAACATTTCAGTTTATTTTGGTAGTTGCATACTAAAAACAAATAGTCCTAGCAACAACGGTTGAACAGAGTAAACTCCCGGCCAAAAGATTGTTACCGTGTGAGCCGTTATCTTTTGTGCATAGAACATTGGCCACCTCTTCGTTGATGAATACAATTTTGAGTTTTGTGTATCTTAGCAGCATTTTGGGTTACATGATTTGGTTGACGCTGCAACCTGTCTCCAAGATGTGTTTCACAATTTGTGAGGCTGGCTTTCGTGTTTGGTTATCAGTTTAAATGTTCGTTTGCCAAGCAGACTGGATTCACCATTTTGGGAGTTGTTCGGTAATTCACCCACGCTATCCGCATAATTGTCAATGAGCCTGAAATCGAACTGATAAACGACATATGTGACAGAATAGTTTGGTTTGTCACGTCTAGCGTCTCCATAACTAACTCCCGAGTTGATGATACGAGGCACAGTTCAGCCGTAGGGTATGTGCGATTCACATGCGACTGAAGCTGATGATGCAGTATGGAGGACAAATAGTCTCCCCTGAATTGTAGTTTTATGAACACTTCTGTTCTCCGGTCTGTGTAGACAGCATATCTTTCTACTTCTATCTGGCTATGAACCAATGTAAATTTATCCGGGAATTCCCTTACAAAACAATGTAGTTGTTAGAACCTGTTCCTCTTCTGTCAGACAGCCATCTGTGCAAATCTGTCGGGCCCTGCCAAACCACGTTTTAACTACACCCCCACTCTAGACTATGGTTGCTAAGCTAGAGAACTGGAGGTACTGGCCGCCACAAATGAATTTGCGATCAGGTGACCTTTATAGCTTGCCACTATCACATCATGTGATGTCTAGAAATGATTGCATGCCGTCTGACATATTCTTATGTGTAACAGGTGAATTTAGTTTTATAGAATTCACAAGGCTAAATCTGGAACAAACTTGATACAGGCACTAAGAATTAGACTATCATCGACAAGCACTTTATATAATGTAGGCATAGCAATGCATAGTGGGGTACAATTGCAACACTACCAGCTGTATTAGAGGCGGCTGCTTCAAACTCAAGTTAAATTTCTCCGTACGTAAGAAAGAGCTCCTTGAGATAATGGAATAGTCAATTTCATATTCTGAACTGAATTGAAGGCATAAAGTAGGTTTATATTGTCACACAAAGGAAGATTTGCAAACATCGTTTGCATGTCCAAAACCTGAGCTCACAAACCTTATGAAAAAAATTACCAGCTCGAATTACAGAAGCTTTGCTGCGTTTGTTTAGCATATTTTTCTTCTCAAGCTATGCTACGTCTCCTATCGAGTCAATCGAGCAACATGATCGTTAATCACAAACGAAAGTGGCTGAGCGTTCACATATGATAATTCGGTCATGCTTAAAGTGAAGTCAATGGCGTAATGTTCAACATGGTTGCCTCACAAACAGCGTGGCCGGAGTTCTAATCCTGGCAGTGGCGAGGATATGCACTACTGACGAGCTCTAATGGGAGCGAAACTTGAATCTAGTGCTTCCTTTTGAAGGAGGATGGCTGTAATGTCCATGGATGTACGAAGGCTTCGATCAAATATGCATGATTTTTGACCTAAAATTTACCAAATCCTCGACTACTCATCAATAGGTTTACTGTATTAATTACCCTACTGCCAGATTTTCCGCTCTGCCAGTGTAACCTTCTCCTTTTAAGTGTATTATGTTACGTAGACCTCATCAATGATTGAAACCAGTTACTTGATCATATGTGTTGAGAAACAAAGCGTCACTCTGTAGATTAGATAGTGTACATTTTTATATTGTTACGTTAGCTATCCTATTTATCATAGAGTTAGTTCGTGCCCTTTTATATCCGGGTTGCTTTCTAACACATTTTTCTCCATTTTCAGTCATTGTGTAATTGATTTACGAATATCACTGTGTAGAAATTTCGAACTAAAGGATCGACGGAAACCCCAATCTTGTTGCTTAGTAAAACCACAGTAAACCATTATCTTCAGACTACAATAGTCAATTCCGGCTAGCTTCTCCGGCGGAAATACACCTATACCCTACTAGCTGACTGAAGGAAAAATTTTAAACTTCAATAGACCAACAAATCAGCCTTCACCTCTGTTTAATTGAGCAGAATGTGGTGGACAGTATAAACAAAAAATCACTGTTGTACTAGTTTGACTGTCTTGATCTGTTGAATCTGGATGTATAAATCCTAGTAGGGTTGCTACTCTGACTTTCCACATAGCAATCAAACGACAGAGATGTCTTCTTCTCACGATTTTAGCTGTCGTTATTCTGTTAGCTCTAATATAAAGTCGATGACATTTTAAATGGGTCTTTATGGAGTACTTCAAGGCGCGTGTTTCGTCCTGAAGCAAAACCAGGATACTTCTGACTGATAAATGTCATTTAACAGTAAATTTGTTGTGTCACTCATACGCATGGTGAACCAGCCAAAACAGTTATCACTTTCGACGATTAACACACATTGATACAGTATATAAAGTTGTAAACATGTTTACTCATGCAAGTCCTGCTTATTTTCCAAAGAGTTTGGAAACCTTCTTGCATAATTTGAGTTGTTCGTTTGGTGTAGGCTGTAATTCCGATCGCAGCACTTTCCCAAATTTACGGATTATTGCCGCATGTCACTAGTCACGAAAAGGGTCACTAGGAGACTATTCTGGTTGCTACTTTCACGAATTGGTGATCTTGGGATTAAATGTATACATCATGCAACAGAATTTATAAGCGAAGGTCCTCGACCAATGAGCATCAACACAACCCTACTGATCGATAGGTAAACCCATCCACTGAACGCTGTGGTGTGGAAAAATGTTACTATGATTGACCGGCTAAATTATACTACATCCTATTGGTCAGTATATCTGATGTACGGTCGGTTTCTGTAAACTACCAGTGTGTTTGGGATATACAGAAAAGAGTTCTGCTTTCAGGATGAACTTTAGATTTGAGTGTGCTTCAGAGTAAGTATGATATCTCCGAATAATTTTCAAAAGTGCTTGACAATTTTCGTCTTGTGAATAGCAAGAAAGTGAGTTGAAGTTGGAAAATTGAAAAACCTTACATTGGTGGACCACTATACAGGGTACAACTTCGCATTTAAACCCAATAGGCGGGTTAGACGGTTGATAAAGTTATAACTAAATCGTGTCAGGTTACTGAAATAGTCTGCACAAAACTGATAACTGGGCGCACAGTATTTATTACACCCGATCAACAAAAGTGTACCAGTGGTTGTACTTACTACTAAGCTTGAAGAATTGCAAGCAAGTAGACATGAAAACCTAATTTTTCGATGTGTCTGTCAGCTTGCTTCCGGCTGCTGATCACTGTCAATTTAAAAATGTTCACTCAACCGATCCAAACTTTGGATCTCCAGTAAGCCGGTATTTAAGGTCAGAAACTAGTGGAAACTCAAGGTTTAAGAAAAAACATTAGGGAGCCAGGTGAATTGTGTCTGGAAGCACCCAAACCTACAAGTCATACCTCAGATAACCAACGGTAACCATGCTTTCTCCAACACTCTGCGAATAAGACTACTATACTTTGCTGCCGACGTGAATATGGTGTGATCATTGTGTGTGATCAACTTAACACTAATGGGAATGTGCGTTCGAACTGAAGGTTGTCCCTTAGCGATGTAAGCATTTCCTTGCTTGTTATATTACGCAATAAAAGAAACACGATTGCCAAGAAATTAGAAAACTCTCATTTTTGCGCATAAAATTGAAAGGGGTGTATGCACACACTGATCAGTTTCTAATTATACAATCCAGATGTTGGTAGGACGTAGACATTGTCTTTTATGGAATATTGCAAATTTTATTCATCACCAAGAGTAAACATTAAATGCGACATGAGACCAATGTTTCTGGTTTATTTCGCTTCGGTTACCCATGTTAGATCATTGTTTGTTCATTGAAAACGTGAACCAGAAAAGACAGCAATTGAAATTGATGCATCTTACTACAGTCAAAGTAGGCTGCGTAAAAATGTTATTGGTTGAGTCGACTACCTTTAGACAGTAAACTGGTCGATACTGACTGATAGTGGCTGTTCTCATGAATGCTAACAGCTTGAGGGGTATGTAAATGGAAGACGCCAGGTTTCTTCGTGGTAATTTTACTGTCAATTTTCGTCATGTCACCTTGGTAGTTACACAGTGCCACTCCGTTTTTATGCATTTCGTTCAATCCTGAAAATATGTTATCCTAATGTTTGGTTATCTGATCAGTTGTTTGATGGTCTCAAGTGACTTTGAATCACATCTGGAAACATGAAAAAGACCATTACTACTGTACAATAACGGTCCAACTTCAGTAACTGGCTAAGTGTGACTCAAGATCTACTCAACTGCTCACACTGGTGATCGTGTAAGCGAAACGCAGACGAACCTACGTTTATGAAGGAAATTTCTACCAGAGTTTTAACTAACTGACGTACAGAGTGCAGTTTATCCCAATTTTATGGGTTACCGTTGACTAGTGAAACGTTCTTTCACAAACACACGTCTTCTTATTAGTGCTTCTTCTGTGTATATTTGTTTGACCACTAAATCGGAGTTTGTACAGACTCTTGCTTGTTTAGTAGCGATAAAACCGACGTTAATTGATGTATAAAACCAGGGAAAACGTTATGTTTTACTGTCCTGATGACGATTGGTCTGACACTTTTTAGTAGCTAGGCTGTCATGTAACTCTTGATCACAATAATCTGTCAGTTGTGAGTGTGAGGGATTGACGCAATACATTCTATTGAGCTGCAACTGACCCTGATGTTAGAAGTGTGTTTTATGTTAGTTTACTCTTCCCAGCACAATTATGTTGAGTAACATTATCGATGGTTTTGCATATGCAAACGACGAACTAGAATGAAAAGAGAAACAAGTCGTTACTCTTCCAAATTCATAGTTTTACAAACGTTTGTACAAAGAACTACATACTCCGACCAGTCAGATTTTCTACTGGAGAAGAATGAAAAGTGTAAATGTGACGGAGTTTGGAATGTTCCACCCCCTGGAGACTATCACATCTAGAATATCAATCGTTGCCTGTCAGACAAACGTTCGATCCAAAGCTACTTTCAGATTCGGAGTGCCTTTTGGGCATTTTTAACATATGGATAGTTTCTGAAAACCATACTGCCAGTTATATAAAATTAAACAGTTTTTCGCGAACAAGAGTTTGTTAAATGTAATTTATCTACAATTTCGAGACGTGAATTTTCGAAATTGTTGGAACTAGCTGCAGCAGATTTTGTTGAAAATAGCTTTATTTCGTTAGGAAGGAATAAACAGCTATAGGTTTTACACAAAACACAAAACAAGTCGATACGTAATACTTCGTTTAACCTCCACCATTTTTATTGTTTTTGTCAATGTAGTTGTACCAGCAGTAACATTCGTATGGGCAGAACATATTGAAAACCTTCTCAACCTACCTGATATCGCCCTTAAACAACCGATGACGTAACAGCCCTAAGCTAGTTTGATATCCGTTTGGGTTATCACGTAAACGACTGTTGAATACCACGCCGTCAAGTTGACCCATTTGACTTATTCACCATGTGTTTGTGTAATCGACTCCAGGATGCACTGATCAACTGGTGTTTTGAGCAAAAAATTGGCCAGGGTAGCTCATCAAATGTCCACGGTCCTGATCAAATAATAAACCAGTCCGATCACTAATTGTCACCGTTTGCGTGAACCAAATGATCTTTTCGCTTTAATTTTCCTGTCTGATAGGAAGAATCGAAGTGGTAACCAACCGCAATACGTATACATATGTATGCACCCCGCTCAAATAAAATGAATGAGAGAAAACTAATGTTTGGATGTTATTAGTTGCTAAGTGACGGTTGTCATTGTGAACACACAATATCAGTAAAAATGTAGTTGCAATTTTTTCTATTTCCATTTTTATTGCTGTGGTTAGGAATTACTAAGAGTAGTTGTGAGACAGCCACTGATGTCCGACTACCACATATTTCGGCTTGATAAATATGAACCAAAGCTTCACTTTTGTACAAAAGAAACTATAGGAATTGTGCAAAACTAAATCAATATTGTTGATCTATAATGCTGCCTTTTAAAAATTTAAACACGGTAGAACAGATATCTCTAGTCATTTACTTGTCTAAAATTTATGACCTTTAGAAAAGCGAATATCTTCAGGGTGTACAGAAAAAGCAAGAAGGGGTAGAAAAATAACGTTATTATTCAGTCTGCCACGTTTATCAAATTGGCTGACCAATTTCAAGAGGAATGACTACCGTTCCTGCCAAACAATTAGGGTTTTTCCGGCACATAACACCAAACAAAAGGGAAAATCGACTGATTTTTCATAAAGAAAAATGGTCCTTTCAGTGGACACTATTCGGATAACTACATAAAGTTAGTTAGCATAATAACAACGAATTTGGAGTGTAATTTTTTTTATTGAAGCCCATCTAGGACAGTGTACATGTCGTGCTCATAGATGATTTTCATGACTATTGTTTGAACCCCGGTAATGCGCCGTAGCAATGATATGCATAACTGTCGCCTACTATCAAGGGTGAAACTTGAGTCTAGTATTTTTTTAATAAAGTGGTCGACTGGTAAGTCTACGGGACTATGACAATCGCGAAAAACTGTGAAGGGTGTTCAGTTTGTATTAACTAAACCCCTGTATTATTCGCCGGTGATCAAAATACTGTGCAACATACTATATGATTTCTACGATTTCAGTTTGCTAAGCAGTCTTAGTCATGGGATCAACGACTGCAGTAAACAGGTAATTGATGCAACTTTGCTCGAGGCGATCGGACAATTTGAGCATTGCCGGCACGTGAATGCGGCTGAGTGCATGTGTGCAATAAGGTATTCTTGCTAGTATGAGGTGTTAAATCATACGAAATCCTGTTAAAGACTTCGGCTACTACGTTACTCATTTCAAGGTACATCGAACTCTTACAAAACATTTTATAGTTTCAGTGTCCGTTATTTAATGCGAATAAAAACGACTTTGAGAAAATTAGATATCATGATTTTACTCGAACTGATCAATAAATTTAATGTGAAAAATGTATAAATCACCAACTTCTACTTTTTTCAACCGAAATCAGCTAAAACATTTGCTGTTTTACTTTCATACTGTTCAATGTCATACTCAAATACATTATTATCACGTCACCGGAGGAACTATTCATTTATGACCACAATATATATATATATATAACAAAATGATAGGTAGACGGTTTAATTAAGTTCTCTTCAGACAAAGTCGACGGAGGTCCCAAAACCACACATATGGGAACGAGGTATAATTATGGACACATTGTCATTCAACAAAAATAACCAATTAATGCTGGTGTGCTAATTGGCACATCATTGTCTGCAGTGCTGTATGGATCAAAAGTGATAACATTTTGAATCCCTTGAGGGTAATTTATTTTTATAACCCATATTTTTCATTCGGGTTTTCAGTGGTCTTTGTTTCGTTGAACTTGAGAGTGTCAACTACCACGAGCATTAATCATCTGGGCTAGTTAATTTAAGCAACCCGAAGCTAAGACAACTTCGGCTGTATCCTTTGATGCTCAGTTGATGTGATGCACATTGGATGTAAAGTGTGCGAACACAAACACAAGTGACCTAGCAGAAAGAACCATGATACAACAGAAGAAACACTAAATATACATAATTTTTCAAAGTTCATCAAATTTATCAGATCAATAGCTCACCCCGTTTTATTTATGCTTTACACAAGCAGCAAGAGAAACTATTCACGCTATTTCACTTTTGCGTTTAGCGTGGACAGCCGCTTCGGTCATGACGAAATTGAACCCATCAGTAATGTTTCTGATAAGTCGACCCTCTCCATTCTGATGAAATGGTGGGAATCTTCAGTCGTGTGATAGTCAGAACAACCAGACTGATGGCTTGTGGGTAACGTTTTGCTTAATTTTTATGGTTTCTGT
>JTDE01004904.1:40439-58589 GCA_014338405.1 Paragonimus skrjabini miyazakii
GCGCCATTGACCTCACGTTATGCACGACCGAATTATCATATGTGAACACTCAACCACTTTCGCTTGTGAGTAATGATCAGGTTGCCCGATCGTCTCGAAATGGAGACACAGTTACTGTCTCTCAACTCCAATCGATGAGGCCGCGATTAGCACTTCACAGACAGCTTCAAATCTCCGATCTGATTCAACGTGCTAGGCGATATTTTAGATTACTGATGAGTAGTCGGGGATTTGGTTAATTTTCAAGTTGAACATCACTCACAATTGATCGCAGCTGTCGCATCCCCATAGACTTTCCAGTCGGCCCCTTTTGAAAAGAATGTGACAGCTGCAATCAATTGTGAGTGATATTCAGCTTGAGGATTAACTCTGTTGGTTAATATACTGGAGATGTAGTTATTTTAAGATTAGCTGAGTAAGAATTGCGTTGTTGATACACAAAAATTTACAGTCGAAATATTTCAGAGCCATTTGCTAACCTGAGGTCCATATTTGCAGTAACTTCATATTGCGGTGATCACATTTTACAATCTGTTTCTAGGCTCACTTATAAGCGTTGAAAATCCAGTCATGATCACCATCTTACTTCATGTCTTACTGTGCGGAGGAATTTCACAGTAATTCACTGAGAAATCACGGCAGCCAATACTAAACTTTTGCCAGTCTCATACTGGAGCCTTCTTCCACTGGAGGCAGCAACGACGAATTATCCAATCTGGACAGTTCCGGTAAATCAACCTATGGCAGCTAAAAGTGGATTTTGGTAACGGCGAAATGAGTTGCTTTTTTATTACGCAACCCATTGCTTTGTTTACGAAAGCATTTGGTTCAGGACTTTTATCCTCCTTAGCTTCAGGCATTTTATGCTGCTCCCTCCCCCGTACTCACATAAAAAATTACCCTTTGTTCGGATGAGTAATCCTATTATTTGTCTAGAAAATTGACCAGTTAGTCTGACATTGACTTTTAACAGACAACATACCAGTACACATTTTGTTGTTTCTAAAATTGAATTGGCTCGACAGCGAATTCCTAGAAAACATTAATCAGGTTCTGCTTTTAAATTTCACACGTAACATTTTAACTGACATGTTTATTGCAAAGTACCTATGCTGTCAAGCGGATTCGCTTCTACGGTAAACAATTATCACATAAATTCTTGTGATAGGCATGTGCGTTCACATTCTACGCACTGTTTTCAGTTACATGAAGTCTATCGAAACACATGATTGATAGTTTAAGGTTTTTGCTATCGGTGTTTATTTCACTTGGTCCTCTACAAAACTCAAACAGATATTAAAAAACTGCGCATATCTGAAAGAAAATTAAATATAATCGATTATCAACTCAATAATTGTTTTCTTCAGTCCTTCTTGCAGCATAACTAACGCAGACTAAGTAGCAAATAAAACTTATTTCAACAGCCACGACTTGCACCAGAAATCGCATGTGAAATTCGTCTGCTTGAGCGAGCTTGGTGCGCTTGGAAGTAATTTTATGAAAACGCTGAGACTTTTATGATTGCAAATCTATGCATCAGCATTATCAATATAATTACATCCAGTTACTTCCTAAATAACGTGATAACAATCAACCGGTAATGACAGTTTGACTGAGATGATTCACTCAATAGTAAAGGTTAGTTGTACGTAATATTTGGACAAAATAATCTGGAAGAGGTAGTCAAATCTATTTACCTTTTACTAAAATACTCCCCTTCGGGATAACTGAATGTTGTAAATAATATGCCATTGACGATACAGCTGCTCTAAAGTAGTCTACAACATTCACGCGGTTTGAACATTCGGATTTATTTAGGTAGATTGACGAAAGCTTTTTACAGAAGGACAACTTTTCTGAAAACTGCTTGTATGGTGCAAATGTCGACTGTTTTACCCAAAATCTGGCTTCTGGTTTTTCAACATCATGAATGGACTTGAAATGTTCAAATCCTCCAGTATCTCCACGTGACAACAGTAATGCAGAAATAGCTCTCAAAATTTCACTTTGGACAATGTGTTTGCCTTGAATTCTGCAAAGCATTTTCGTAACGTTAGATATACAAACTGAACATACCTCATATTGCCTAGCACTTCTAGAATAAACATTGAATTGTGACCACCTCCTTCCGAGAAAAACATGATTGCCTTTGACAAAAGTGGTCAGTAGTGAACATCTCTTTCACTGCCAACGTTTGAATTGCAACTCCCGTTTTATCATGATGACTGTGTTATCAACCGTGCTGCAATCGTGACGATTATTATGGCCTAATTACTAAGACTTAGACACATTACCCTTTGAACAGCTGCCATGTTGTTCGATCATTTCCAGATGACTAATTGACATGTAGGCATCCCGTTAGTTTTAAGTAATCCATGAGCGACTAAAGCCACGCACTTAAATGCAATCCACCAAATCCGTTTAACTAGCTGGTTACCATACTGAATACTGATAAACTGTAGGTTATTCAAATAATGTGATATTGTCCTGCATTCCCATTAGGTAAAGAAATCTCATAAAGACCACAAGAAATTCAGGGCTTCCGTAGCATAGCCAGCTTTCTGAAAAGAAATCATTTACCAAAACATAAACGACGTGAATAGACATTCTTAGCCAGGAACAATCGTGTGTATCTCGTTTTACTGAATAAGACTGTGCTCAGCAATAGTTTTGTTAAGCTTAACAAGTTTTTCATATAAATGGTTTACCTATATGCCAATTGTAATGACCTGAATGTAACATGAATTATCATGAACATTTCTGGTAGTTGAAAAACAGGTTAAAAAATATTTCTAATTGTGCTCGCTATCTCAATCATTGGCCCAAACTTTTTTAAGAAATAACGCACTGTTTTCCGGAAAGATTCGTTATTAAGAGTTACACCTCCCATGGGAAAACAACATTGCTACAAACATATCCCGTCCATTCCACATCTCTGCACATACCACGCGCTACTAATTAGCCTAAGGTTCTTTGCTATCTGACTGGTAGGTCATGCAAACACTAGACCCTGCTGCTAAGTGGTCAGCACAAACTGCACATTTGTTAGGTACTGTCCAATAAGTTATTAGTGTGACGGGAATTGTGGATGACGCATCCACTAACTGTGGTTTGGTTAGAACAAAAATGTGCAATCGTTTTTCAGTTTCATTACATGACCATGTTCATTTTATCAAACGGTGCGATCTTTCAAACAATTTGAAATTCTATAGTGAAAATCAGCGTCAAACTAGTATAGTGTATCTTAGATCAAATTTGTTGTCGTTGTTGTTTGCCTGCAATCGACAGAATTTTAGAATCAAATTAAGCACAAGTGAATACTGGCTACAATATTAGTAGCAAGTTACATGCATTAACTAATGTTTACAACTGTGTAACATCCTTTGGGAAATCGGTATTTATCTGACTGTTGGTAATTCATGAAAGCATTGTGCATGTAAATGTATTTTGTACTTCCAACTGTCTTGCAAAACGTTCATGTGTTAGTTCAAGCTGATAATACACCAAATCATGTTTTTCTCTATGAAAATGAAAAAAACTCATCACAACCACAGAATACTTCTGTTTCTGGAGTACTACATTCCATCACAATGGGATTCTTAGTAATGCAATGTTCTTACGATTCACTCAGGTAATTTTTATAACAGTTGGTTTGTCATCCGACTGAACAAAATAAAAGAACGAATTTAGGCATACGTTCATTTACAAGGTATTATCTATAATTCATCTGAAACTTGACTGACATTAAAAGCCGCCGATTTAACGTAATGCAATCTATGGTATAAAAATACGCAACTATAACTATTATTTGTACTAGTCTTTTTTCAGCCAGGGCAAAAACTACGGGCATGTAACCGGTTTTATTTGGCAGTATTTAACAGTGACGAAGTTTGTTGTAGGAGTAATATTCATTGTTGTGATCTATTGATTGAAAGTTTCGGAACCGATCAACATGTTGCAATATACTTTTGAAAAAACTCGAAACAAATTCAGCCGAATTGTTTTACTACGTAGTTACCATATTCAACTGCATACCCTTGAGATAACTATCTAGCGAACATTGGTAACGAACTGTTTTTCAGTGGTTCAGTGGTTCTTCATTGGGGCATCACTGTCTAATTGGTTCAGCGGATTTAAAACAGTACACAAACAACAGAACTTGATTGGATGAAATGCCTTTGGATAGTATGGAGCGTTACAAAGTTGAAGACATTCATGACCAGGTCACTTAACCGGTGAGCCCCTCAGCGTTAATAGTGAATGGTTTGGAATCCCGCACGTACACACACAAAGTGGCGGAGTTGTGATTAACATGTTGCTTAGGATTGCAGGCTCACGGCCCGCTGGGATTGTAAAACCTTCATGTGTGGAAACTCAGTGGGATTGCACAATCCAGTGGCACTTGATTCAAGGGAGGTTGCCTCCGCTATCTGACCATTTTGAAGTGCTTTGCCAAAAATCGATAGTCTGGCTGGAGCGTCCAAATGGAATCAACCCACTGCCCAGTAGTGCATATGTGCACTGTTTCTACGCTCTTGGGTAATTTAGTTAGGACGGTCTCCAGTCATTCTAGATGACATTCATTGAACCGGTTGTACAAACATCATCGGGAGGCTCATGTATTCTTTATCATAACTACAAACGTGAACTCAGGTAGTTGGCCTCTCAGCCTCATTTTCACCACCTTGCACCACCACCACCTTACAATGAATTTATTTACGGCGTTGCCACTGTGAATGTGCAACTGCAGTTGTTTTAAAGCCGAAGTTGTGTCTCTAAAACACTGTTTTTTACTTGAGGGCGGATGAATATGGACATAACTACCAGATCAATATTTGGTCTCAGTAGTAAAGTATGTAGATAGACATCTCACAACAAAGACTGCGGTTTCGGAGCTAGATTTTATTGGCTTACAATTAAGGCGGCAAAAGGTTTGTCGTTATTAAATTTGGGACACAAAACAGTTGCAGTTTATATATTGCCCTGTCCGATTTTCTTTATGATAAACAGAACGTTATGAACTTATCTTTGGACACCTCTTCAAGTATACGTATGAGAAATTATACGAGTTTACGACTAAAAAACGGAGCATGATGGAAGTACTGTGGTTGGAACTGTGCGGAAAAGTGTCAAAGTATTATGTCCAAGACGATTTCCTGAAGTATAAATATTTTCCGAGAAGGACTCAGCGACAAGATCTATCCACTCTAAGAAAGCGGAAAGAATATCAGCTAGACAACAAAGACGCTCCAAAAATAAGAAGTCTCAGACTAAGTCTCTGTGGCTGACCACCATGATGTGTTTCTTGAATATGACTTTTGACCTATGAACCAGAGAATCAGTCATCTCAAAGGATCACATGACTTGATATGACTGGGCACGGGTGGGAAAGTGAGTTCATATTTAAGATTTTCTAGTTCACGACGTGGAATTTCAACTTATCTGGCACAGCACATGCTGCAACAGTGGATGTCTTGTGATTAGAATCCAGCCAATTTTCAGAATTTTCACTATCTGTCTTATCTTACTCACCAACCGCAATACTATATGTGTGCCTCTCTTGACCTCGAGAATGATATCAATACCAATATCTGTCGAATGTTTTCGTTAGGTGTAGGCATATTGCACCACCCCTTCCTGTTATTAAATACTTCTGTGGTTGCATTGAATTCGTGAAAGTAAAGCGTTGTTTATTAGCAACAACGTTAACGAAACTGTGTGCTTCTTATCCGTAGTGTTCGTTTTAAATTTAAAGTCGATTTTTACGGATATCTAGGTGGGATAGTACCGTAACATCATCATTTCATTCTTAACAAATAGGTTCAGGGTGAATTAGACACTGAATAGTTTCACAGACTCACCTACAATCTAGCAATTTATTTCGAGTTCACTAATGACACTGTTTCCTCAAAATCTTAACTGCTCATCTTATGTGTAACAAGCTTAGATGCTATGAGTTTATTCTGCTTCCATCGTTTACCTCAGAGAAAGAATTAGATGAATGGTATGATTTCTATGGATTAGAACTGAAGAAGATTCCAGATGAAACCATGGAGAGGATAGATGGGAAGCGAAACTAAACTGCTTATCATCAGCAGTTTTATGGTTCCAAGACTCTTGAACAGAAGTAGAACTTGATTAAAGCTCACAAGAGCTAGGAAAATCAATCCAACTTTATTCTAAGGGTGCTTGGGGAAAATAAATTTCTGGGTCACTTCTTAATGAAGTAAGAAATCCACTCCAAACCAGCAACATGTCCACTTGATTTAGAAGGAAATCATTATTCATGCACTTTCTAGTTAGAAACACGTCAGCTCAAGTAGTCAACTGTTGGGTTAACCAAATAATCATGCGGATGTTTCTAGTTGTCCCGTTATAAAGATATTTCTTTGCCGAGACCATGTTGAACTCAAATTTGAATGCTCACGTGGCTGCTCATTGTCAGTCAGTCGTGATTAATTACAGATTTACTTTTTGTCTTTTGGTGATCACAAAATAAACCAGTCATACGTTTACGCGACTATTTCAACTGACTAAAAACTAAAGCCCTAATTGATTTGGCATTGCAGCCAGCAAAACTTTTGCCAGAGTGATAAACCTGCATCTAATGGACTGCGATATTGAAGTCGACAAAATTACTGTTCTCTGTAGTGTCTATAAAATTCTGTCATACCAACCTTATTTAGCACATAAGTTGTCATACAGAAGGACGATAATATCTACCTCGACAGAAGCGTGTTATATCGTAGACAGCAAGTTTGTGTCGGAGATTTAGGTGTGCGGAACATGAACTATCCAAAAGTCATTTATTCTCGTATGATTGTTTCATTGATATGATGAATAATTGTCGAGCGTCCCACTACTGACTGGCTATCACTGTCCTCTGCTAGAAAAAATATAGTCCCATGTAAAATTATTACTGATTTATTTTCACATAGATTTCGTATAGATTTTCATATTTATATGAAAATCAAAATCCCTTACTGCTCATCAGTAATCAAATACCGCTCAGAAAGTCAATGATTTCTATGATTTCAACCTGGAGAGAAGTCATCTTCGAGGGGTCATCGACTGGAGTTAACAAACAGTGACTGTGTCTCCTCTCGAGACGATCGGGCAACCTGATCATTACTCACAAGCGAGAGTGGTTGAGTGTTCACATGTGATAATTCGGTCGTGCCTAACGTGAGTTCAATGGCGCAGAGGCAAATACGGTTGCCTCATGAACAGCGTGGCCGTGGTTCTAGTCCCGGCAGTGGCGATGATATGCAGTACTGACGAGCTCTAATGAGAGCGAAACTCGAGTCTAGTGCTTCTCTTCGGAAGGGACCGACTGGAATGTCTATAGGAATGCGACAGCCGCGATCAATTTTGGGTGGTGTTCAATCTATAGTAAAATTCTTATTGATAATTGTTTGATGATGATTGCCTGGTGTATAACACTAACAGGTTTTTTCTCCAGCAAAATGAGAAGGAATTAGACCAGCCATTGTCCATTGTAATTAACTGACTATACTCTCCCTAGACATGAATGACCTCCTTATTTTTCTTGTCATATTCCAACTAAATACCGGTCAAATGTTGTAGAGCACCTTTAAACGTGCAGAGTTTTAAACCGTAATTAATGCAACATTAGGCTGTTTCAATATTAAACTGACATGAAAATATTCAGTACACTTTGATTGTTCCGCCTAATTAGTGTGAAAAGTAGAGAAAACATTCTCAATTTGAACATCACTCGTGTTTGTTCAGAGCCTTTTTTTCAGATGGACTATCAAGCTAACCAGTTTCGGAAGAAGCACTGGACTCGACTTTGTCTTCTGGTATGACTTATCAGTAGTGCGTGTTTTTGCCACGGTAGGGATTAGAATTCGAAAGTTCCAATCGAGTGAACATCAAAGTAAAAAGCAATAGCTGTATCCCCCATCTGGATGATCAGGTAACCTGGTGGTTACTCACAAGTGAGAGCCAGTGAGCGTTCACTTAAGTTGATTCGGTCGTGCGTGAACTGAGATTATTGGCGTAATTGTCAGCACGATCGCTTCACACATTCATGTCAGCTGGACAATTTTGAATCAATGTGAGATCCTAAATACCAACGCTAACACTTCATTAACTAATGACTCACATTTACTTCGTGCTCAACTGCTAAGTTCAAGGTACACAAGTTTCCCTAGTCCAATTAAGTTAGACCTATTTTATGTCATGCTGCCGTGACCCTTGCCGTTTCGGAAACGGGAGTTGTTCTGTCTTACACCTGTCTGTTCATTTTCCGAACGATATCCATTTACTGACCCTTAACTTAAAATCGTGGGCATAAAACCAATGCAGGCTTTTGCAACCTGTCATGATTCTTGTAATTCGTTCAGAAATATCCACTGAATTTAAGATCACAATAAGCCATGGGAACTACAATTGATCGATTTTATTACGCTGCTTCCTAACAAGGTATACTGCTGTAATGCGGTGAGAAAACGAGTCGGTGAGCAAGAAGTGGTCAAATACCGGACATTTGTCATTTGTCAATGTAAATTGTGTCGCGTTGTTTTTTTTTCGCCTGGCACTGGGTCGATTATCCTGACCAGTAAATCGAAAACACACGTTTACTACATTATGAAGATAGTTTTCAGAAAAAGTCAATCAAGTGAACAGCTAATTTCAGTCATTTTCATCGGGCTTTTCAATTACACAGCGTACATGCGTTTTATATATGAAAAATTAGAGCAAGTCAAATAGGTTATTAGAATCATAGACATGGAGTGGATCACAGTCTACTGAAAGGGGTAGGAGTGTTGGTGAATGTGTGGCATTATCACTCGTGCCTGCCATGAGACATGCATTCGGCGGTGTCAAGTGGTTCACGCCTGCTTGGGTTTCAAGTGGGTGTGGAATAGTTGGTCAAGGGAGGTGTAGGGTTTGCACGAACCGTTTTTGAGCACACAGATAGGGGTTGTAGAGTCTGACGGCTGTTGATAACAGTCGCAATCTGACAGCTCTGAAGTGGGTTTGACGAAACTTGTAGATGACTCCGACGGGTTCATCCGGCCCAATCTGATGACCACTGTCAATTAAGTAGGAATGGATTGCAATGGAAATTATTTTTCGGTAGATATTCGCGAATACTTCCCGATAGCTGCCCCGTGGTTTTCCCAACGCAACCTGCTTGACAACAACAGGTGAGACAATAAACACAAAAGAGCGAAGAAAACCCAAGCAAGCTATCTTTGAAGTATGGCACCAGTACCGGGCAGTAATTGAACGATAAGATAACCCGTGCTGCAGAAGAGGCACTGTCGACTGCATTACAAATTCGGTGGGTGACAACTTCACTGGTAGCTTACCCCTTGTCCGACAGAGTGATAAAGACAGGTTTTTTACCCACCGTCTGGAGGATTTCTTGCTCCCGTTTTGGTTGCACAATTTTGTATAGGAATCGTTGCGGATATCGATTTTGACTTGGCACATCTGGAATGTGCAGGAATTCATCCGATAGAGTATTTGACGTACATATCCTTTTGGCTCTGCTAGTTAAACAGTGAATTAAATTCTGGTTATACATCAGCGGAACGAATCTGAGGAAGTGCGTGTACTGGTCAGTCCACATTTCTTTCCTATGAACTGCTACTGAATCGATGCATTAATTCCATGGAGCATGACAACATCTAAAAAGGACAACTGGTTATTTATCTGTAATTTGATATTAGGTGTGGTGTTCAGGTGCGAACGATTGAAATCAGCCAGTAGATATTGTGTCATACTTATCGTTTGTCAAGCAAAATATATCGTTCACTTAGCGCCTATAGAAAAAGCAATTATTGACGACATGACGTAGTTCATTGGTTTCTAGTTTGGCCATGAATATGTCGGCAAGCGACGGACCTAACAGACAGCCCATTGCTACGCCATCTCATTATCTACAGAGCTTTCCACTTACTTTAAACTGGAAGTTTGAGGTGCAGAATAATATTAGCGCTTCTAATTTGGCGACGGGAATTAAGACGTTGAGTTGTCCGTTATCAATGTAAGCGCACGGATAATCAGTAGTTTCTCTTAATAGCATGATTGTGAATAACGAGATTACGTCGAAGGAAACCATTTTGTGATTGTTGATATTCACTGAATCAACGAGGTAGACGAAATCAGAAATTTCTTTTAAACTGAACAGGGTCAGTTGCCATTTGATTGGTTCCAATGTGGTCCATCTGGCAATATCTGAAATTTTTCACAGGACAGTTCATACAAGCCGTGAGGATAGTGACGCAATAATCAACACGCTTACCTCGTAAGCATGTGGGTTGGGCATACAATCCGTATTATGTTTAAGATATATACTGCTGACAGCAATAACAACGTCGCCACTCGAGTCAAGTATTTGTTTTTGTAGGGGGGTGGTTTTTTAGTCTGTGTGATTGTTGAAGTTACGGTAGGAAGTGTGTGATATTCACGCAAAACTTACCGTATATCTACACTGCTTGTTTCGAACAGATATCGTAACTTCAAGATGTTTAACCAGATATTACTTATTAACATTATTATCGAGACGAAACCATTTTTATAAAGTGGTCTAATAAAAATTGCCATCAAAAATGACGGTAGTTAGCCGTTGAAAACTGTGTTTAATTAACATTGTATAAGAAACTTCACCTAACGCATCAAAATGACTTTCTGTAATGAATCATTTACAGCTAAATAGCGACGATGTTCAGACGAACTGAAATACTTTGATCTTACTTGCAGTAGAATTTCCATGGACACACCGTAGTGTCTAGCAATGAGTTACCGTGTATCCCAGTCGCTCTGGAAAACTGATTGTGTACAGCTTTATTTCATAATTGAGTTTGTTTCTATGCTTCCAGAAATGCAAATTTGATCAAATCATTTAACCTACACCTGTAATATTTTGGACCGCGATACCATTTCTTGTCGACAACAATTAGTGTTTGACGTCAGTTGTCCACAACTTGGTTTTCCTCTTGCTTTTAGCTTCAAAGCAGTTAGATAACATTTGAACTGCGCTAAGAGTAAGATGCATTTTTGTTTGTTTGGCATTAATCCTTCGTGTTCAATTTGTTCATTCTGGTTGTTCAACAGAACACCCTATATCAACCACTTCCTATGTTGGTTGTATACACAGTTGTTCTACTAGTTGTGAATAGAGAATAAGGTATGCACTGTTGACCAGCTCTAACAAGAGTAAAGCTTGTTCACAAGGCATCGTTTAAAGGGATCGATTGGAAACCAAATGGAATTATGACAAATGCGATCAAATTTAGATGGTGTTCAGTTTACATCAACCCAATTTCCCACGGTTTACCGGTGATTTTCGAATCGATGGGACTCGTAATGTTCTTAATACGGGATAACACGAAACAGCCTTGACAAAGTGGATGTCCTGGATTTTAGACATTGAAATAACTACATTAATATTCATGATTGTGAAGCTGTGTACACAACACTCAGATAATTAGCTGTCATGTGTATTCAAAGTTTTTGTGTGACCCCAAAATGTAAATCATGAAAAGTACTCTAAACCTGATGTTCAGATGATTGTCTGTTTACACAACTTATCTATCATTCTGTATTAAGAATACGGTGGTCAGCAAAATGACAGATAGCATTTTGCGGTGTATCCCTCACCTGGTCACAAATGTGCATGCTCGTTAAGAAAACGGGTAAAAAATTTATTTCACAATTGTGGTTTTGACGCGATGATGATGAATCAAAGATAGTTTATTCCACAGTTTTTCCCAGTAAATAATGAAAGCCTTGAGTTAGTTTTTGCGTGAGTCGCGCAAAATTTATGAGAACTAAGTGGGTTTGTTGATAAAAAAGGATGTTTTAATTAGCGATTGGCAACATATAGGAAGTGAATCATTAGATGTAGTTGAAGGACAGATCACCTTCACCCAACAGGGTGCCTAGTGATAAAGTGGTGCATGATCCTACATTCAGAAGGCTTACGACTAATAACTGCCTCACAGATTTTCATCTGATCGTATTAATTGAGAACTGAACTGGTCGAACATGTACGGCTGTGAATGGAGATAAAACAAGTTTCAGTATTTCTGACCCTAATTCCTTGGGACTGCTCAACAGTGATCACGGTACAAATGAATGTGATTTAATTCTGTCCGTTTGAGAAGTTGCTTACTGGCCACACTTAAGCTAATCCTCCACTAGCCAAGGTGGAAGATTTCCAGATTGTGAACATTGGTCCCTAAATGCAGAAACTGTTCAATGTTGTCCCCTCAGGTTGGAGTCCCAAAGCAAGTAGACACGTTCATTATAAGTAAGACCAACTCGAAGGTAGAAAGTTGACTCGCGCAGTTTTATACGTAAAAATAACGGCGAACGCCCCGTGAAAACAGCAACAGCCTGCAAAAAGATTGCGTACGTTGTGGGTAGTTTCAATCACGTAATTTACGGATAGCCATCCAAAATTATTCCAAAATGGGAGACAAATTCTATTTGTTGACCGGGATGTTCATTGTTCGACTAATTGCGTTGCTGATAAAGGAAACACTCTCATATGATGCTTTTTGCATTAATCGCCGTTCGGATTGACTCTCATGATAAAAGAGTGAATCAGCTAGTCGTTAATTTTGTCTGAAAATCGTTGTGGATCGTGAACAACTTTGGTTTGAAACTGCTTGACGTCCAGTGTATAACAGTAGTTTGCATCTCAAACAACATATGCTCGTGTAGGGACTGTGCTTCAGTCGAAAGCACCTGCAAACAACTACATTAACCAAAGTACATTTTGGAAGGAACTGTAACACCTGTCAAGGCTTCTTCCTAAAAGATGATGTGGTATTCGTTTCAGTCCGTTCTCAACAAACGTACTACGCCTCTCAGTCATCTCAGCCATTCAAACAGAGAGTTAGTGATCGTGTCAAGGATTTTGCCTTTTATTCAGTACTCCTGAATGAAATTAGTCCATTTAAACCATCAGAAACAACACAACTTGATTTCAGGTAGTATATTAAGTATTACAAGTTTCTGCTCCGCACACATGGAGATTTGAAGGTCATGCTAACAATGTATACTTACAGTCTTATCAATATGAACTTCTTTGTATACTGGGTGAGCCAATCGACAAACTAAGCCATCCTGTTTTCTATTGTAAAAAAAACAATTCACTTCCTTTCGAATATCACTAGGCAGAGGCAAAGTAATGTGGCTCGTTTCAACGAGCTCACAAATATAAACAATTGTCTCATGTAATGGGACATTCGTGAACAGTGACTGAACGTCTATGGAATACATCAACTCATTGGTAAGATTGATGTTGTCCAAGTCACTAATCAGTTCGAAAGAATCTTTATTAGAAAAAGCCTAAAAATTTTGTCTTAATGGAGTTGAGATAGTGACTAGCCTGCGTGCCAGTTTATGGTACGGATAATTCGTCATTGTCAGGATAGGCCTAAGAGGTATTCCAGACTTGTGTGTTTTAGGGACACCGTAAAGCTGAGATGTCGATGACCCACACGGTTTAAGGGATTTGTACATCACGTCATCAATAATGTGCAGTTGTAGAAGAAGTTGAAGATGCCGTCCTATGCGACCTTCTGTTTCATTGATGTTGTGCACTGTGTCTATCTGCTGAAACTGTGTTGGTCCTCTAATATTGAAAGCATATTCTGCACATACGCGTCCCTGTCTAAAACGACTGCACCGGAACGCTTGTTTGGTTTAAGTATTGCTACATTTTTTGATTTAAGTTCTCCTAGTGCTTGTAGATGTTGCTTTGTAACAGCACACCGACCGATTTGCTGAGGCTGTCGCAATCAATCGACTGAGGCCGGCCCTGTGTGTTCAGAAACAATTGTTCGTGAACTTTACCCTGCCCTGGACTTACTGACCTTCCCTAACCCAAAAATCGACTATCCATCCTACCCACCCCTAACTGTTCAATATAAAACAACCGTTTCATGTTATAGTAAATTTGGTACTGATCAGTCAATACGAAATGCTTGTATCTACCAGTGTTCGTGTTCTAACAGTGTTGGTTAAAATTCAATTAATTTGTTGATTGGATGTATGTGGAAATTTCTTGGTACTTGTGGAATACTGCACTGCCAAGTTTCCTGTGTTTTGTACTCACATTATGTACGCGAGTGAAGTGAATGTTAGAATCCGGTTTGTTACAAGGTTGATGAGATTGTAGTCATCGGCGTCACATGTTACTTTACGACATGAAACAGAAATTTTCAAAAGCAATGCTGGCCGACTCTAATACACCCGATATCCGTTTTTTGTATGATTTGAAGAAACTCTGCAGATATTCAGAAGAATAATCGTATTGTCATCTCCGTCAGTGAACTTTGTCAGTAGTGGGGTTTCACTGCCACACCGCGCATGATGGAAACTCTTGAGTTGTTTTGATAAACCCATAGTCCCAATCATTTTGTTGCATGGAGAACGCAGAATAACTAACCGTGATTCATCGTCAACTGTTTGAATGTACGAACATATGTTCACTTCACTCCGACAACTATTTTTTTTTGGTTTTCACACAGTCGCTTGTGATTTTTCTTGCAGTTTACATAGTTCTAAACTGCCGTACAACTATGGGTATACAAGCATCTGTGGGTATAAAATCATGGATAATCTTGAGGACAGTTCCTTGTTTTGCATACTCAAATTCAACGGAATTTTGAATTGGAACGCTAAAACCTGTTTTATAGGAATTGGTAGAAACCCGCTGCCTAATTCAACCATCAAACTGCCTTAGGCTGGCACCTGTAGGGCACCTAAATCTGGTCTTAAGTAAGTTCCGCAAAAACTGCTTGACTGATTGTTGGCATTTATGTAACTGAACTTGCTTCTATGATTCTTCATCAAGACAATAGATTTGCAAGAAAAATAACAGGCAACTATATGAAAAACACAAAAGAGAAACAGTTGTCGCAGTGAAGTGAACATATGTTCGTACATTCAAACAGTTGACGATGAATCACGGTTAGTTATTCTGCGTTCTCCATGCAACAAAATGATTGGGACTATGGGTTTATCAAAACAACTCAAGAGTTTCCATCATCCGCGGTGTGGCAGTGAAACCCCACTACTGACAAAGTTCACTGACGGAGATGACAATACGATTATTCTTCTGAATATCTGCAGAGTTTCTTCAAATCATACAAAAAACGGATATCGGGTGTATTAGAGTCGGCCAGCATTGCTTTTGAAAATTTCTGTTTCATGTCGTAAAGTAACATGTGACGCCGATGACTACAATCTCATCAACCTTGTAACAAACCGGATTCTAACATTCACTTCACTCGCGTACATAATGTGAGTACAAAACACAGGAAACTTGGCAGTGCAGTATTCCACAAGTACCAAGAAATTTCCACATACATCCAATCAACAAATTAATTGAATTTTAACCAACACTGTTAGAACACGAACACTGGTAGATACAAGCATTTCGTATTGACTGATCAGTACCAAATTTACTATAACATGAAACGGTTGTTTTATATTGAACAGTTAGGGGTGGGTAGGATGGATAGTCGATTTTTGGGTTAGGGAAGGTCAGTAAGTCCAGGGCAGGGTAAAGTTCACGAACAATTGTTTCTGAACACACAGGGCCGGCCTCAGTCGATTGATTGCGACAGCCTCAGCAAATCGGTCGGTGTGCTGTTACAAAGCAACATCTACAAGCACTAGGAGAACTTAAATCAAAAAATGTAGCAATACTTAAACCAAACAAGCGTTCCGGTGCAGTCGTTTTAGACAGGGACGCGTATGTGCAGAATATGCTTTCAATATTAGAGGACCAACACAGTTTCAGCAGATAGACACAGTGCACAACATCAATGAAACAGAAGGTCGCATAGGACGGCATCTTCAACTTCTTCTACAACTGCACATTATTGATGACGTGATGTACAAATCCCTTAAACCGTGTGGGTCATCGACATCTCAGCTTTACGGTGTCCCTAAAACACACAAGTCTGGAATACCTCTTAGGCCTATCCTGACAATGACGAATTATCCGTACCATAAACTGGCACGCAGGCTAGTCACTATCTCAACTCCATTAAGACAAAATTTTTAGGCTTTTTCTAATAAAGATTCTTTCGAACTGATTAGTGACTTGGACAACATCAATCTTACCAATGAGTTGATGTATTCCATAGACGTTCAGTCACTGTTCACGAATGTCCCATTACATGAGACAATTGTTTATATTTGTGAGCTCGTTGAAACGAGCCACATTACTTTGCCTCTGCCTAGTGATATTCGAAAGGAAGCCTTATTGTTATGTACTGAAAACGTCAGCTTCCGTTTTCTCGATCGGTGCTACCGCCAAATAGATGAGGTAGCCATGGGAAGCCTATTAGGGCCCATCCTGGCTGACTTTTTCATGTTAAGGTTTGAACAAGAGTTAGCCGGAGACATAGCGATAACGTTGATGATAAACTAGTATTTAGTTGGTCCAAGCAGGCAATAGATAACCTAGTGCAGTGCTTAAATAGTTGTCATCCCAATCTGAAGGTAACGTGCGACTTCGAGACTGATAATTTTTTGCCGTTTCTAGGCATACTCATAAGTTGCCGGGAAGATGGCTTTATCAAGAGATGTTTATAGGAAATCCACATGGTCCGGCCAATGCCAAAACTTTAGTAGTTTCACACCGGTCCATCAAAAGCGCGCACTAATGAATACACTATTCACGCACACAAGACGAATCTGTACACAAGACCGTCTTGTGGAAGAATTAGAGTTGATCACGACTGTACTACAATCAAATGGTTACCCGAAAAGGTTCATAGAAAGGCACAGTAGACCGAAACCGCCATCTGAACCGGTGATCACTGTAAGAAAGAGGAAAGTTTATATAGGATTGCCTGTTAAAGGTGATTACAGTATGCATCAAACAATGCGAAGACTGATTAATTCGATTAAACGAGCATTCAACGCAGCCGAACTTTGTGTACTAGCTCGAACCCAGAAGCTACCTATGCGTTCAATCAAAGGAGATCAGCCTGTCGGTGTCACCTCACACTGTATCTACCAATTTACATGTAATTGCAAAGAAAGTTACATAGGCACAACGGAGAGGTGTCTGACTTCCAGAGTAAACGAACATTTGCCTAAATGGGTGCAGAACTCATTATTACCGAAGAACGGCAATATTGTTGAAACACGCAAACAACCAGTGTCCGCAGTCGCAAGACAAATCCTGACCACTGGTCACGTCGTCGACCCGGCTTGTGCATTCAGAATGTTATTAGGTTATCCCAGTCCAAGATTCTTGCGGTTTGCTGAGGCTATCGCAATCAATCGAGTGAAGCCGGCCCTGTGTGCTCATAAATAATTGTTCGTGAATTTGACCCCGCCGTGGGCTTAGTGACCTTTCCTAACACATCAATCGACTATCCTTCCTACCCATCCCTAACTGTTCAATATAAAACAACCGTTGCATGTTATTATAAATTTGGTACTGATCAGTCAGTACGAAATGCTTGCATCTACCAGGTTCCGTGTTCTAACAGTGTTGTTCAAACATCTGAATGGAACGAACTGTTTCTAATGGAATTATTTTGTTTTCTGATTAAGATATATCGAGAACAGTGATTTGTTACATCCAGTCATGTACGTTTTATCGGTTAATCGAACAATACAGAAGTGATAAACCCAAGTTCATAATAATTCATTAAAACTCTCGATAATGGAGGGATTCGGGTTCCAACTCAACGTGGACAATGTGATATGTAGTTCTGATCCTCTACAACAAAACTAAAGTGTATTCAATTACCAATTCCACACAGTATAAAATATCCGAGAAAAGGATTATTCGGAATAGGTTACCACATTCAGCAGGATTATCTCATGAGCTTAACAACATATTCCTAGTGCTGAAAAGAAAACTGTGTTCATTTCGCTTCCACTCACCGGAGATTCAGTCAATTACAATGAAATTGCATTTACATCAGTAACCGAAACGAAAAGTTCCAGTTGCGTCATTAACAGCTTGATTCGTTTCCACACCATTGCTCCGAACTGACCTTGAAAGCAAACTATATCTTCAGACCCAGTCAATTTCCGTGTATTATTACTGTTTGCAGCTGTGCAACGGAATATACCGGCCGAATGACTAAACGTCAGTGTTAACGCGATAAACACTATTTTCATTCAGAA
>JTDE01004907.1:0-44550 GCA_014338405.1 Paragonimus skrjabini miyazakii
CTATCAGTGGCTCTGTACAACCGCGCACACTGCCTCCCTTCAAACCCTGCATCCAGCAGACGAAGAAGTCAAATTTTCCGTGGGTGAGAACTCTCAAACATCCCCCGAAAAAGTGGAATTTAGCAAGTGTACAAAGGTCGCAAATTGCGACACCGAAAGTGCTGGTCAAGTGTCCTGTATGGAAGTTGACGTACGCACAAGCAGTGACGTCTCAACGGAGGGCCATCAGAACCACACGGCAGTACATGCCGATCCCAACATCACCACCCTCCTCGATTCCAAGACTTCTTTCCCAAACTCTTCCTCGCACTCTCCCCTCTCTTTTTTCGAGAGGTCAAGTGACGAAGTAGCTCTTAAGTGCATGTATACGAACTGTTTGAGTTTGTTTAATAAGTTACCGGAAATCACTTGACTCATGACACACAACCCCACATATTTGCTTCCACAGAGACCTGGTTTACAGGTGACATCAGTGACCGTGAGCTGAGTGTCCCCGGGTATTCAGTTCACCGAGCTGATTCCACCCGAAGGATAATGGGGGGTTTTGCGATTTTCCTTCACCAGTATTCCCTAACCCCTAATGTTATGGGTGGATTTCAGTCCTCCGGTAAATGTGATGCTCTGTGGCTTTGATTGGCATTGCGTGGCTAAGATTCATTCCTAGTAGGGGTTATTAATCGTTCTCCCTCATCCGACGTCTCCGACGACGACTCTTCTTGTGAATCTAGACTACTTTCTGGGCCAACATCCCTTCACTCATTACGGGCGAATTCAATGCTTCCAAGATAAAGTGGATATCAGTTTCTCACCAGAAATGTGAAAGCGGATTCTCGAATTCCTTAACAACGTGAGTACGACGGGGAGCGTGGATACAGCATGCCGACGGCCCCACGCGACATCGTCCTGGTTAGAATACCCTCTGCTCGATTTAGTCATTACCAATCAGAAACGCCTGGTAGACAGAGTGATCATCAAACCACCACTTGGACAAAGTGTCCACTCTCTGCTCACGTCTGATCTTATCAGAAACTGGTTACAACTACCAGTAGAAAAGTCCGCAACTCGAAATTTTCATCAGGCTGCTTTCAACGGACTGAGAAGCTACCTAGGTCCACATTTTCTTGATTATGGCTAGGTGGACCAGAACTACTGCGCACTTCAAACCGCAATTGAGAAGCCGGACAACTTATTTGTGCCGTGCAAGCTGTGCACTTTCACTTATCGGCCACCTCTTCCGCGCAGATTACGTCGTCTCCTTGATGACCGTTCCCATTTATTCGCGAAGCACAAGATTACGGGAAACTCGGAGGACCTACGCGTGTTCCGCATAGTTAGAAATAGGTATAGACGAGAAATCTGTGAGCACACCAAACGCGCGCAAGAAAAGGTCCTCCTCAAAGCCCGCAGGAACAAAAACTTCTTATTTAAGCATATGCGACGTCTGAGAAAAATAAACCTTCGGCTCTTTATTTGCGACTGCCCGACGGGGAGACCTCGCCTGAATCCCTTCTACTTAAGGTGGATTCATACAGTTCAGTGGATCCTGACAAAATCCATCCCAGATTTCTCAAAAAAGCAGCCGCTAGTCTGACAGAATACTTTTGTAAGCTGTTTAAACAGACACTTCAGACTGGCATTCTCCCTAGTGGATGGAAAGTGGTGACGGTCGCCCATAATCAAAGCGGGTGACCGGCACTCTCCGGCTAGCTATTGGCCAATCAGCCTTACCAGCATTCCGCGCTTATTGAAGCGTGCCATCCTTAACCATTTCCTTTCAAACAATCATTTTCCCCTACCTAGCATGGCTTCCTTCCTAATCGGTCATGCGTAACTAATATGCTTGCTTTCATGGACAGTCTGACGGAGGCCAGAGACAATGGCCTGATCTCAGACGCCACCTTATTCGACTTTGCCAAGGCTTTCGACCGTGTCCCACATGGCCCCTTTAAACACAAACTGGAAGCCTATAGTTTTCAAGGAGAGGTTCTTCGCTGGATTGTTTCCTTCCTTGATAACAGAACATTTAGAGTCAAAACCGGATCAGACCTCTCATCTCCCTCTTTCATTTCTGTGGGAGTTCCTCAAGGGTCAGTGCTAGCTCCTCTGTTACTTCTGATCTACATCGATGACCTTCCGGAGAATATTTCCAACAACGTCCTCCTATATGCCGATGATCTAAAACTCTAGAATGCCACTGATCCAAGTGCACTACATGTTGATCTTGACGTGATTAAGCGTTGGCCGGAAGATTGGAGTCTCCGATTAAATGACAATAAGTGCGCATACACGTTGCTCGGTGGAGATTCTCAAAACGTCTTCGTGATTCATAGTGCCTTCGGCACAGTAGATATCATGAAAATCGATGTGAAGAAAGATCTGGGCATCTGGTTGTCGTCTAACTTATCTTTTGCGCATCATCACGAGATTGTAGCGAAAAAAGAATTTGCTACTCTTTGGATGATTAAGCGCACTTTCCCCCGCATAAACAAGAATGCGCTCCAAACGCTTTACGGGGTTTATATAAGGCCGCTCCTCGAGTATCCTAATCAGGTCGTTTATACTGGCCTGAAGAACGACATATTAGCCGTTGAGCGTGTCCAGCGCGTGGTTACCAAACTAGTCACAGGTCTCAGTAGTGTAGCGTACGAGTCTCGACTTGATATTCTTGATCTATACCCACTCGAACTTCGACGGCTCTCCGGCGGTTTAATTTTCACCCGCTTCCTCTTTAGAGTAGGCTTCGTCGACCAGTTCTTCACTGTAGAGAATGATGACGGTCGACGAGAACATAACAGGAAGATTTTCAAGCTTCTTCTTCGGACTTTTCTTAGGCAGCAGTCTATTTCCTACAGGATTGTTAGCTTCTGGAACAGTCTCCCTGCTGATGTCCTCAGTAGCACTTCTAGCTACCGCTTTAAAACCTTCCCTAACTCCCATTTTCCAAAAATTCCAATATGCAAATAATCTTAGTTAGTTTTATGATACTTACTGTAATCCACAAGAGCAGTGGTACACCCGGTTTTCAATAAATGCCTTTCAGATCAGTAGATGCTCGCTTGACTGGATCCTTGACCCTTGGGCTGCAGCCTCGAACCCATGTATCAATCGCTGAAAAGCAACTAAGATTTATCAATTCTTACTTTTATCTTCATTTTTATATCACGCTGACTAAAAACGCAGCCTATTGAATCTCTGAGTCATAGCAATCAATAATCAGGACGTCAGGGGGTGTAATTGTTCATCAGCTCCTGAATTTTAAGTTGAAATAATTCTGGTGTTTGTTGAAATCAGTCAGAAGCAGATTTTCAAGGTCATCAAGCAGCCTCGTTTTAACCGCGTGTTTACATTGACGGCCAATCTAAAATGGTTATTGCGTTTGTATTATATATCGAACTTTTCATAGACATCGGATAAATCCGACAACGTTAGGGTTGCTGTTCGATGTAGGCCAATGAATTCCAAGGAAACTGAAAGTGGTTGTAAATCGATTACAATCGTAATGTTTATGCAACTGTGTATATAATTTCTTTTCTTTATTAAATAGATAAATGAACTGGAAGGTAGCGTTTGGTTGCTGAAGAATTCGGCTCACCATGACGAGCCAGTGAAGCAGTTCACGTTTGATTTGGTATTTGATACACAAAGCAAACAAACGGACATTTATAATAAAGTAGCCCGCCCTATTGTTGAAAAGGTTCTCGAGGGTTATAACGGTAATTCGTACACTCAGCTGATTTTGAATTTTTTCGCATTATTTTCCCTAAGGTACAATTTTTGCTTATGGTCAGACCGGCACGGGAAAAACCTTTACAATGGAAGGTGTCAGACCAGTCCCTGAGCTGCGCGGAATCATTCCAAACTCTTTTGCCCATATATTTGGGGCGATTGCAAAGTCTGGTAATAATACGCGATTTCTCGTACGGGTGTCCTATTTGGAAATTTATAACGAAGAGGCGAGTGCGTTCATGCAAAGAACTCATGTAGAAATTCTTTATTAGTATTTCTATCACTGTCTTTCATCGAGTAAGCCGTTTTAGCGATTCGTTCATGGATTCAAGATTGGCTACCCAAATCACCTGGATCCAGTCATGACTGGACCCGGGTGATTTGGGCCTGCAGCACACAAACTATAGTTTGTGTATTTGATATTCAGCGGTTTTCTGTCGACCTGGAAGGCAACTCGTTTTTTATTGATAAAACGCAGGAGTCGCCGACTGAGTGGGTCTCTTCACTGAGCGTCTTGGCGCCGAAATAAGTAGGGCGTTGACCGTCCTCCTTTTTATTCAGCGCGCTACTATATGCAAATCTAGGAGCTGCTTAAAGACCACATCATTGGATGCTAGCATCACTTACGTTGGTAGTGCACTCCAGCTATTGGCGACCCGTCGATGCATACGAAATACAGAGTAAAGTCGTCCCGATCACTGTTTGAGAATCGTGAGAGCATGGCCCCAGAACCTGCGCTCATTTCGGAGAGAAAAATTCGCTCTGAGTTCCTTGCCCATATCACCTTGCAAAATGCGGCGAATCACAATAGGGTCACCATGGATTCGCCTGTAACTCTGGAGGTACACATTTAGATGCTCTGGTTACGGCCATACACCAGGCTGCTCTCTGTTCTCTTTCAGATTAAGACACCTCATTTCTTATACAGGCGATCACTGCGGCGTGTTGATACTTCAGTTTCAGACGAACATGTGATGAGAACAGTAAACAACTATCCTCCGTGGAAACCTTAACAAATGGTCAACAGACAGCCCCAAGCTTTTTCCTAGCCTTAGCACAACCCTGCGTTGTGTGAACTTGTGTTTTGAGGGTGTCTAACACCGGCACTCCGAGATCACGTTCGATATTGCACTGTGCTGACAAGTGACCTCTAACATGATATGTTTTGATACCCCTGATATCTCCCAGATGCATAAAGAAGCATTTTTATAGGTTTAGAAGCAAGCTCCATTGAACTGTTCATGTTGAAATTGTGTCCAAGTCCTGTTGCAATAGCTCGCCATCCTCATCTGAAGAGACTGACTTTCATCCTTGCATGTCATTAGCGAAGACGAGGGTAGGCGACTGCACCTGGTCCAATAGATCACTGATGAAAACCAGAACCAACAGAGGCCCGAGCACTGGCACTTTTGACACACTGCTTGTGACAGGCAGCCATTTACATATGTGTTGGTTGGCCCTGACAGCAAATGACTTACCATGGCGAAAGTCTCCTATCCAGTTTCTAACAGGCAAGCTGACAGTGTACGCTAACAGCGTGGTGAGCAAAAGATTTTTTGGCACTCTGTCGAAAGCCTTGCTGAAATCAAGAAACACCACGTCCAGTTTTTTGTCATTCACTATTGATTCCATCCATCGCTCTGTGGCAAGCAAGATGTTTTGTCAAGCAAACTCGCCCCCTCTGTAATCCGTGCTGCCTCTCACTGAGGGTCGAGAGTTGGTCCAGATACCCCTGAAGACTACGGGCTATCAACCGTCTCATCACTTACCAACCACGCAAATTTAACGTCTCGGTCGGTAGCTGACAGCTTCCGACCGTTCTCTTCAACTACACATAGGCGCAACCATTGGCAGTTTGCCTTTGTTCAGAGACCGCTGCTACCGGTCCGTCAGGGGCATGGATACTTCCACCGCCAGTTCATGTAGCAACAGAGGGTGGATGTTGTCTGGCCGGAAGATCTACTGACATCAGTCAACGTCAGCTCGTGTCCCATCTTGTCAATAGTATCTCGTCAATCTCATGAATAGTATTTCTACAAGGCATGTTCCCACACTGCCGAGCAAGGGAGACTGCACATTATGCTGGAAGCAGATCAAAGTCCTATGCCGAGTCATTAATTGAGCCTTGTTTGAGTCTGCAACAACTTTGTTTTTATATTGATCCTTCAGTGCCGGTATTTTTGTTTTGATGCTGATCCGTCGACGGACGTATGCCCAGAGTTTCATGGGTGCTGCTGCCGATTTTGCGTCCAGCCTATCCTCGTATTGCTAACACTTTCTTAGCTTCATGACGTTACATTTATTCCGTGCTTTCTGGTACGCATCGTAAAACCCATGACCATCCCCGTAGCTCATCCACTGTCAGTGTCTGCACCCGAGGTTGGCATGTGATTCAACATCGAACCACGGTGGTCATTGAAAATAGGGTGCAACACCGCTCTCGGGGGTTATACTGTAAAATGTTAATCTAACAGCTTCTCAAGTAGGTAGGAATCTAATTACAAGTTGAAACGGTCCCTAGAAGAGCAGCTAACAACCTCTAATGGAGGGTCGTTCTAGTGGTTGATAACCCTGTAAGAGAAGAACTGTTGTCAAAGGAAGGTCCGGGGTCGAAGCATATAGAGCTTCTTGCCGTGAGCCCTTTGACTGCTACTGGCTGTTGAGGTAAAGAATTGTTCTACGAGTCCTGCGCTAAAGAAAGCGCGTCTGAGGACTAGGTCACTGCGAAATCTTCGAAACTTGAGTGGATAAAGATCAATAATTTCAAGACGAGACCCGCAGGAGAAATGTCGCAAACCAGTAACCATTTTTGTGGCCACTCGCTGAACACGACCGATAGCAAGTATATCTTCCTTCCATGCAGTTTGTACGACTTGATTAACATACTCAAGCAGTGGTCTTATGTAAACCTCTTAGAGCGATTGAAAGACTTATCTGTTTATAGGGAGAAAGACATCGCCCCAAGAGTCTCAAATCTCTTTATGATGGCCATTTGTTGGTGATAAGATGAAGATAAACCAGACGGCGGACAAATCCCTGAGTTTTATTCAGGGTCAACTTTCCTGACATCTATTATACTTTGTGCGCCATGTATTATGACTAGGTTCCCAGAGTCTCCCCCAAGTAACATATGTGCACACTTGCTGTTGTTCAGGGGGAGACTCCATTTATCCGACCAGCACGTAATACGGTCAAGACTAACCTACAGTGCACTGGAAGCGCAACTATTCCGGATTTTCTAATTCTTAGCTTAGAAGGAGAACGTTACTGGAAATAAGATCGAGATAGTCGTTGATGTATATTATAAGCAACAACGGACCAAGTACATGTCCTTGAAGAACTCCAGCGAAGATTGGGGTGAGAGTAAAAAGGCCCGATCTGGTTTTACTCTGAAAGCTTTGTCACCAAGAAAGGGTGTAATCCAGCGGAGAACCTCTCCTTAGATCCCATAAGCTTCCAGTTTATATACAAGAGACCCGTGTGGGACACGGTCAAGAACTTTGGCAAATGTCAGGCTATCCGTGAAGATTAGCACACTGGTTTTGAATGACCGGTCGGGGAGAAAGCCATATTGAGTATATGAGAAGTTGTTATTTGAGAAGAAATATTTAAGGATGGTGCGTTTCAATAAACGCCCCATTATCCTACATGGGATGCTAGTGGGGCTGATTGGCCCATAACTAGCATGAGAGTGACGATCGCTTGTCTTAAATACGGGTGTGACAACAGTCCCTTTCTATGCCTCCGTAAGAGTTCCGGTCCGAAGTGTCTGGATGAACAGATTATGGAGGGACGCCGCCAAACCAAGAGCCGCTGCTTTGAGAATCCGGGAATGGATCGCGTTTGGTCCCGTTGCACTGTAAAAATCAATCTTAAACAAGAGGTCCTGAAAGTTGAGCGCAGAGAAACCAGCTGCCTGGAGTTGGCAATGTAAGTTTCTATTCGGGAGAGTCAGATGCTAGTTTGGCGAAAACGTATTGTAAACTTCTGAATAGTATTCTCTGAACACCTCAGAAATTACCTTGAAGTTAAAGGAGGTTTGTCTCGTCGGGATGCCGCAGAGAAAGCGCGTAGGTTTCAGTTTTTCTCTGGCGACGCTTGTACTTCAACAGAAAGTTCTTGATCTCGCGGGCTACCGGTAGGATTATTGACAGTACTTGTTGGGTGTGTTGACGGATTTCTAATTGCACCTGTTTCGTACGAAGCAAAAAATTTCCAGATCCTCCAGTTTGCCCGTTAGCTTCCGCTTATAGTTTAGACGAGAACGTACATCAAGAAAATAACGTATGTTTCGCGGATGCGGTGCACGAGAAGACTTTTATAGTTTGCGAGGAACAAATGCCCCATCAGTGTCGTGAACGGCAGCTTTAAAAGAAAAGTAGTTTGAGTTCATTGAGTCAGATTCGAAGCTGGGTGTGCATAAGAAGTGACTCAGTGCATTAAAGTCTGCTGTGTGGAAATTTTGTAGTACGGTCTTTGTTACAGCATGTTGGAGCCAGCAACATAAAGTCAAAAGCTAGTAACATGTGGTCACTATGTTTCAGTGGTGGTTTTGATGACCACTCTATCTACCAGGTAAGTTGCATTGGTGGTAACCAGATCAAGTAAGGGGGTCACTGTGCTGTACGGTGCCTTGTAAGTAGTTCAACTTGCTGTATCCAGGCTTTCTCATGGTTCAACAATGCCAGGGATTTCGAATATCTGCAGTCACAGTCTACATGATAAGCAGCTATATAGTTGAGTTTGGGTGCGTTGAAGTTACTCATAATAAAAAGATGGGAGAAACGCTGTGTATTCGAGAAACAGTCTAGTGCGGCAAGAATGGCCTCGTTGTAGGATGCGTTGTACGACGGCCATCATCATCATCATCATAACAGCCATGAGCCTGACCAAAAGGTACTATGGCTCGGGTCACCGCTCGCCTCAACAGTGACGTAGAATATCCCGGAAGAAAACGTTACTAAGAAGGTTGAACATCATTAAAACAAGACTGAGCGGAAGAACTAGAAATCGTATGAATACAGGTCCGCCGTTGACTGCGACACATCGCCATCTCGGATAGCGTCTCTAACCAGCGGTTTGAGTGATTACGAGGACCCTATCCAGACAGGCGACACTTACCCACTTTGCTCAGTGGGGCAGTCAAGGTCTTCATATTTCGTGACCACGTTGTTGGTTGACCACCATGCGGTTTAACCCAACTGTTGGTGACCTCAGTATATAATGCCGGGTACGGTAAACGATTAGATGACATACGGAGTACGTGACCTAACCATTGCAAGCTGTGTACCATGATTAATGGACCAATTGATCGCGCATCCAGAGCGTTCCGGAATACGCGCCGGTGAACGGCCGTGTTGCTCACGCAATCAGTCCACTTAATATGGGCCAATTCGCGGAGACAACGATGGTCAAACACAGCAAGCCTGTTGATGTCTTCTTTGTGAACAGGTCACGTTTCCGAACCGTAAAGCAAAATGGAACGCACACAGGCATTATATACCCTTCCTTTCAGCGACAACCGGACATCTTTTCGACGCCACAGATGACGGAACATATCACCGATAAGGAGCGTGTCACGACTACGAAGCCGAAGTTTGAACCAGAGTGCACCACATTTCTCTGGGGAGGTAAATTCCCGTATGACAGTTGGCACTGGGAGCTTCTGTCTTAGAAAAACAGTACAGCCTCCCATGCATCCACGGGAGAAGTGTGTTTGGTACATTGAGTACCCAGCAACATGCTGTTATCACTTATGTCTGCCGTAAGGCAGGTTTCTGTTAACGCAAGAAAATGAGGGCAAGTGTCGTGGACCAACTGTCTGATTTCTGGTAGTTTGTTTAAAAGCCTCAGACAGCTAGTGTAAAAAAAACACTGGAGGGCTACCTCCTCATTTGACTGGGTGCAAAAAGTGACCGAAGAATACGAGGAGAAACTTGAGAAAGCGGTCGAAGTAGCCAGAAGGGATCACGCAGAAGGTGACAGAGTTTCGTAAGCCTTCTTGGGAGGTAGCGACCGTTTCATTATAACCTGAGCGTACGTAAGCGTCCCTGTGGGACACTTCGTCCGCTTCTGTTGGCCCAAGGTCGATGGCTTTTAAACCGTCTTAGCCTTCTGAACTAATGGAGAGTGGTTTGCAGTTTTGCACCCACGAAATTTGGTGGGATTTTAGATTAGAAGAGAACTTAGGACGACATTACCGCGATCCAGCCAAGAAACGTGCGGCTGAAATTAGACCTGTATGAGTCTTTCTGGATGCAGGAGGTGACCCCAGCAGACTCACAGGGTTATACAGCTTAGGAATAAAATAATCTTCAGCGAGACCTTTTTTAGGATTGAATGCTTGGAGACGTAGAGGAAGAGTGGTGGTCTGTATCGCCTTTCGGATTATTCTTTCAGACCCGTACATTTTCATAGACGATTGGCCATCCAAGGGGATAGGAGCAGCCGTCTTCGATGTGAATGTAGGTGCGTAGGTTGATCCATTCGGGGACACTGGTCTTCTCTTTAGAATAAGGATGGGAACTTTTGCGTTAGCTTGAAGTTTTGGGTCAGCCTTGATGCATGGCCATTCAATAGTGTAAAAATGAAACAAGGCTTCCGAGTGTTCCATATCTCAGGACAGCGAATTAAGAGACCGGGGGCGATAAACCGGAATTCAAAAACAACTTCAGGATTTGAGCTACACAGTGAAAAATCGATCTGAAAAAAATTCTCAAAGTAATCAGAAAAGGTGCGGAGACAATAAAATCAGGCAAAGTTCCCAAACTTTACAACGGGGTTTGTCGCTGCAGTGGTTCGTCTAGGAAATAGAATTAAAGTACATCTCATTTGTCCCACCTCAAGGGCATTGTATCTATGTTCTTTTTTGCTTCGACATGTAAAGACATTTTGTACAAACCGTTTGCTTAACGGACGATTATGTGTTGAGGTTTGAGTGTTATCAACTAATTATGAACCAGCAGGTAACTGGAAGATATGCACTGTTTTGCCGTTGACTACAAGAGAAGCAAATCAGTATAGCACAGGATGTAAAGATGAGAACAATACAATGAAGTACAGTATCTGTGTACACCTAACCAAGAATAATCAACTTAAGTGAGATCAGTGACATGACCGATTGAAAGCCATAGGCTTGGATGAAAAGACCGTTACTCCGAAGATAGCATCCCAAATGGTTCTCGTATCATCGACCAAAATGACCTTTCGTACTGCTAGAGTAAGTAGTGTTCTTTAAGGTCGTTTTTACTGGTCAGCTGGAACAGACTTTCTTTAAGGTGACTGAGCAAGCAGAGAACTCTAGAAATGACTGCAGGGTTCAGCAAGAAGGAGCCAATGTACTGTTAACAAGCGCTCGTTGAAAAGGTGTATGAGCTTAGCCTTAGTTACGTGTCTGAATATAGGGATACAGAATTGGACGTTAATTCCTAGTCGTGATCTCTCTCGTAAAGCGACCTATTGGGAATCTAACTAACACTCCGCTTAGTGTTGCAAGCTGTGGATATGTCTTTTTGACGAAGACCTAAGTATGTATGGTCGGGATAACGTCAACAACTACCGAACACCCACAGTTACATTGACTTTATCAAAGTGTTATACTCGTACGAGTCGTTTGTTGCCTACGGATCACCTTAGTTCTATAGGAATTGAATAAAAATAACTCACAAACGAAGCCATACAATAACATCAATGGATTCTGTTGAAGTACTTTAGTTTTGCCCGGCGTGCGCAAGTTTTGATATATCTTGCCTCCGTCTGTGCACGTCAGTAATGGTGGACGAACGTTTACGAAGGGCATTTGACGATTGAGAGAAATAAAAAAGCTCTAATTCTATCTCCTGTAAAAAAACAATGAGTTTTTGAATACGTGGATAATTTATCGTTTGTTCGCACTTTATGTATGCAGTAAGAAGGGTACTGAGTGAGTTATCGTACGACTTCCTGACCAACATCTACTGTTTACATCCGATGTAGCAGGGTAAAGTATTCTAACCGATTGAATTGAGGTTGAACGAAATTTCTCAAACAGACGTCTTTTCCATCAACGCTTTTAACTTTCAGTCGTCATCAGCCGGTAGAATCATTACACGAGAGCAGCTGGTGGCAAAATATGTCATTTTAGAACAAGAGTTTGAAAAATCCGTAATTTTGAAACAATTTTATTCAATATGATTCCAGATACTTCGAGTGCCTAAGTTGAAAAAGTTGTTGGCATCTGCACTGTCCTTCTCTTATAGTTTGGAAAGAAACTCCTAGGTATGGAAATGCGTTCTTTGACGTACGTGAGTTTAGAAAGACGAGCCATAAGATCAACATGCACCTTAGCTAGTTGGTTGATGACAACAGGTTGCAGTTTTTTTCGGATTTGTGAATATATGATATTACAAGTCTGACTTTAGCTGTTGTGTTTATAACGAAAACATCTACGGCCAAATCTTAATCATAGCCTTGGATCCCAGGGAAGGTTTTGCCGCTGAAACTTTTCAAACACAAGAGTGCTACTGGCTTTTTTATGATCGGAGTTCACCTTCCGACCATGACAAGGATTTGTGATACTGACTAATTATGGAGCTGACTGCTGTACAGGAAATCACTGTACATCTCTTTGGCGTTCCAATAAAAACCGTGTGTTTTTCTTTCATCCTTTCATTTTTAAAGTAGCTGAATTAAACGACCGAGTGTCACGGAATACCCCTTTATCAACATGGTTTCAATTAAAACAGGGACTGATCGTTTCCAGGTCTTTCATTTGTTCCGGAGCTAAGACTGATGGTTATGGTTTTATTTCAGTTAAACGAGAGACACAAGGACTGTTGTGTTACTGTTGACGAGGATCACCATAATCATGATGATGACAATTGTACCTGTTTCTCTTTAATATTTAAGACCCATTGACTCATTCTAAATCTTAAAACTTTTCTAGGTACGAGATTTGCTTGGAAAAGATCAAACAGCAAGTCTGGATGTGAAAGAAAGACCGGATATAGGGGTATATGTGAAGGATCTATCCTCGTTTGTGGTGCACTCACCAAACGAAATGGACAAACTTATGTCTTTCGGAAATCGAAATCGTGAGTGCTTTTTAACTGCCTTTCTGAATACATCATTCACCCGCTGACCATTTAATGACACGGTTTTTCTGTTCCCATTTAACTAATGATAAAAATGTCTGCTGTTCCCAAAAATTCCGTCGTTTCACAAAGCAATTGCTATAGCATTCCACTGCATTTACTACTCGTGAGTAGTTAAGCCGATTCGGTCAAATGAGTCGTCAAGAGTCTAGATTTCGTCTCGTTTTAGCCTACCAATAAAATTACTTATTCGCAATTTTGCTTTGAACTAATACATTGCATGGTTAATCTGTGTTGAGGTGGAGTAAACTCATGACTTTCAACTTCAAATTTTGGTTAATGTCCGTTGCTTGGTGATCTTTTTTTGCACAATCCTAGTATGAAGCTGACAAAAGGTAAGTAACTGGAACTAGGATGTTTCTTGAACAATCTGTGTTTCAGTTTGATGCACAATGAGTCAAACATCTGTACTGGTCATGGAAACAATGAGCAAAAGATTCAGGCAGTGTATCTGAGTTCATCAATTATTAACAGCGTATACACTATCGAGCAATTCCAGTTTGTCAATAGACGGTCCGTCCACAATTTGAGTCTTAAAAATGACTCGCAAAGCTTGTTCTCCTGAATTATAAATATGGAAAGTGCTGTGGTAATGGATCTTTTTGGGACCTTTCAAAAAATTTACTGGGAGATATGAACCTATTGGCTAATAGACGAGTGAATACATTCCGAGGAAATGACGGTTAATCAGAGTCACTATTATTGTCGTCTAACTGAGATGCTCGTGAGTCTGTGACACGAAGTGTAACATAACATTAAAGGCTTTAGCAAGACTACTATGAACTAAACTAACACTTTTCCCGTATCTCATTAGAAGTCATGCCCATCGAAAGGTTGTCAATACTTCCTCACCCACGGCAACAGATTCACTGCGTGGCTAGACGTTTTCTAATTGTCAGCACCACCACCCCATAAACTTTGTCACCTGTACTCAAAATCGGATGGATTTCACGTTTTGGCATACTATTCAATATAACTATGGATAGAAGGTCTCAATTCGAGTCATATTTATTGGTGCAACTCACACATCTCTCCGTACCACAGCGTGTCATCCACCGTTCAAAGGAATGGTTGAAAGATTTCGTCAGACATCGAAAGCTGCTCTGATTACCGAACTGTAATCAACCGTTTAGTTTGATCAACTACCGCCTGAGTTTCTTTGATTACACAACTCCGTTTCTGCTGACCGTCATTGCTCTTTAGCGCAACGAACCTATGACACCAGCTTGCATTTACCTGGACAGTTATTAACCCCTTCGTGCGACACAGTCCTTCGTGACCCGGCAAACTATTTAAGTGACTGGCGGCATTTGACGTCCAACTTGACTTATCAGTCACTACTACTATAAAATAAACCCACCAATTATTGCAGCAAATGTACTGCTTTTCAGATGTATTCATCCACTGTACTAAGCTCCTCAAATGCATTCGACCAGCTTACAAAGATCCCATCGTGTTTTAAAGCGCCTCAACGAATATTACCGTTGAACATCGATGCACTAGCCAATAACTTATCGATCGATCGTCTCATGACAACATGAAGACTGGAGACTGATCAGTGCGTTTGCCAGTTCGACCTTTGGCAGCTGTCTCGCCGTAGCCTCACAACTGGCGGGAGGCTATGTAGCCGTTGTTTCACTGTCTCATCCGGTGCATCACACGTCACACAGTTCGATGCAAGAGATGCCAATGTCCTCACCTGTACATGCGCGCGAATACAATCGGTCCTATAACACTTTTTCTCATCTAAAAACACACGCGCTGGCGGTCGCCACTAAGGAGCTCGGTTAATTGAATTGATTCGGCTGAACGTGCTTCGATGCGATCAGAAGAAAGACATAAAACGCGTTTGGATTTGGCTCAGAACAACCGATACAACGCATTAATAACGAGCAGCGGGGGACTTGGTTAATCTTAAGTTGAACATCCTTCACAGTTGATTGCCGCCTTCGCATTCAGGTAGACTTTCCTCTTTCGAAAGAAACACCAGCATCGAGTTCCGTTGTTGTTATTACAACAGCTGACACGGACGCAAGTGTAGACCACTAGACAATGTCCGGGCAAACTTTACTGAACTAAGCCTGTACACCATTCTTCACCGTGGTGAACCATAACGGCCAACCGGTGTGTGACAGGGCACTTTACAAGCTCCGTATCCGGACTGTTTTGGGGCGACAATTCCTTTCTTGTACGGTTATCAATCAACGAACCAACCTTCATTCTATAGTCGTTAGCTGCACTTCTAAAGATCGTTTCAAGCGCCAATAGGATCTCGTTTACTGAAAACACAGACTTGTAATTTTATTCCGTTCTTGTTAGTTGCTGTAACTTTCAGGAGCCGTGCCACACCCTATTTTCAGAGATTGGCTTTCAGGTCAACAGACTCCCGCTTGATTTCGAGTAGGACAAACCTACTGGACCTGGGCACCTTGAGCCTTTAGCTTCGAACCGATGTATTAATCGGTGAATCACTGAAATACCAGATAACGAAGAGCCAAAGTATTGATTAATTTCCTTCATTGACTGTCGGTGAATTATCGTTATGTGTCAGTGAGCACTAAACCCATCACAGATAGTAGTTCAACTATAAATCTGACCTGGGGGACAAATCACTTAGCAGCTAAACGGCTAGTTCAGAGAATAACCTAGCGCCAACAGTAGATCCCTAGCTTTGAGCTGTACGCATGGGTATTGTTTTGTCTGCTGTTTAGTCCACAATAGTCCACGAAATGGCGCATTAATAAATAATTACAAATGTCGTGAAAACAACAAGGCCTATTTTCTGCTTCTGACTATCAGACAAGTTACAACATAATAAATATGACATCAGTGACCAGGATGAACAACATAATCGGTCAATATGGGTTGTCTGCAAGTAGTTAATCATTCATTGTTCCAAATTGTGAGCTGGATAGATTGCGGACCAAGAGAAGTGAAGTGTCTGCACGAACTACTGAAGGCACAGAATGAGTTGTGCAACGGATACTAACAGCCTTGGAAGCGGTCAGCATTCCAAATCTCACCATTTTTCTTGGTAGACGGTCTGAAAAGCATCTGTTTTACTGACAGAATGATTAGAGTCGGTCAAATGAGCAACAATTGCGCTTGAACCCGTTTTAGTGACATCATTGTTCAACTACGCAGGATGATGTTCATGCACTCTGTCAGACAATCGACTTGTAGTACGACCTACATATGACGTTCTAGACGAGCGATGCAGTGAGTACACATAGCGGCTGGTTGCAGAACATAAAAGTTGGTCATTGAATTGTCATAATAACAGGTGTTGAACGGAAACTCGCACAAAATTGGGCGGCAGAATAAGTTGTTTCGACTGACGTTCGGAGCATTTTTGCGTCATCCTCAGCCATGAGGCGTCCCTTTAAAAGGAGACTTTAAATGCAAATTTTTTATTCGCAGAGGGTGAATTAGGTTCCAACTCGACCATCTTCATCGCCTTCTGAACATAACTCATTTAGTAACCATTCTGTATAAACACATCTTGTAGAAAGTCCAGCCCGCCTTGTAAAGTGTCACGGGTGTAGATCATTAACGTCCTTCACATTGGACATCATATGATTTGACGGAACGAAATGCTGGAAGTGAAGGTACTAACCACTTTAAATGTGGAAGCTTCTAATCGACTTGAGCCATGTTCTATTCTTTGTGTCCCAACATCCAAAAAGGTTAGTTGACTATTGGTTTCTAATTCCTTGGTGAATTAGATAACGCTACGGACTGATTTTGAAGCTGACAACAATATTCATGTAGGAGTCCTCGTTGACGACAAAGAATAGATTATCTACGTAGCGGCTGTAAAGTGTAAGTTTTTCATTAGCTATACTCACCAACTTGCTCATGGAAACGTTATCTCGGAAAAAACCTAGAGGCGATTCCATTGTCACTCCATCTCCATGTCCGTAGATTTCACTGCTAAACAGAAATTGAACGTCTATATGCACACAGCATCAGCAGTTCTGACAATTCAGGAACACTAGGCAAAAACAGGTGAGGTTCATGAAGAAGTACCAATGAGTTTACGGATACGGATTCACCACTGGCCATTGACACGCTGACTGACAAGTAGCATTTCAAATACGCATTGCCTGTTCCAGATTCCAGCCAAAGCTAGCGTGGAAGTATCTGATTCCCACCAAGTCATTTAGAAAACTAATAATGCGTTTTTTGTGTTTGTTTTTTTAGTCTTCGTAGGTCAAGTCTACGTATCTTAATCGTTTATCAATTTATTGCAAATCCCAGAGACCACGTTTGTCATCCTGCCTTTTCTTCTCCAAGGTGTGACTGCAGCCACCAACATGAATGAGCACAGTTCTCGATCGCATGCAATTTACACTATCACACTGGAGTGCAGCGAAAACGTGGGCCAGGGAAAGCCACTGCTGCGACAAGGAAAACTGCATTTAGTTGATCTGGCTGTAAGTTTGTTGATTATTTAAACTGAACATTATGGATAATTTCACGAAATTATGAAATGAACGAAAACGGTTGTCATGTTGAAAACTCACATGCATTGCGTTTGTAAGATTTGGTGATCTCTGCTTGGGCCACAACTCATTGTACTCGTGCCAAGATAAGTGTTCGTTAACCTTGGAGTCAATGGGTTGTACAACCCCATATTGTCGTTTTGCCGAAAGGAGAGTCTTAAAACGCGAACCGGATATTTTCCTTACAGAAACAAATGATCTGTCTGCGATAAGTTGACGTGATCAGATTGTGTGTTGAGGTAAAACTGTGCAAATCAAGGTCAATATTTCACTCTGTTGTCTATCAAAATCAGTCGAACGGGATTGACAGCTTTGGTCTATAAAGGGCAGTTAGTGAAACAGTGTGGTAGATTTCAGAGAACACCATTTTGCCTACACTCAAGTCGTTTGTTCGCAGGTGGTTGATAACGTGGCGTTGACTGATTAAGCATATTCCCAAAAGTGTTACGGATTTTAAGTCAGGTTAACAATATATCCCAATCAAGTCGGGAAGCGAAAGGTCAGCTTTTATCTATTTACATTATCAGTAAATGAAGGTCAATTAACACAGTGAACCTGCATTAAACAGTAATCATGATCAAATTACAACTCATGGACATTTTTTAGGTAGTCACACCTAGCATTGAATGAAAAAAAATGCCCAATTGTTTAAGTAGTTAGCTTACTAATAAAAAGACGGATATATTTCTGTCGAGCTAATCAGGGATTACCTGGAAAAGACCTGATGCGTATACCTGAGTGCTCACATCCTGGTCTAGCTGAAGATATAGAAATATATTTGAACAGGTCGCAATTAGAGAATTAATTACATCGGGTAAATCTTTCGTCACAAACTTCTCGGAAGCTGTAAAGTGAAATGAGTCAATAAAATCAATGAGTTGTTCAAGGGAACCGCGAGTACAAAATGACAGAAGCCGTGTAGGTGTGATAAAAAATATTAGCCACTTCGATAACAACTTCAGAAGAAACAGGTGGACAGTACATCCAGTCAGAGCACACACACACATGCTGATGAACTGGCCAATAAAGTTATGCTTGGTTGGGAGAATTTCAAGACGTCTTACACAATCAAATAGCTTTCTGATTTTTGTAAGTAGATTAGTAATATTACTACGTTGCCACCATAGATACACCACCGAAAGAGGTCGAAGTAGACGTTAGCTGCGTGAAGTGATACATGATAATCACAACGTTTCTTATGCTGATTACCTGTGATAAGCAAAAACAATATATTGTTATATTCAGACGATTAAGTAGGCAAGCTGCGAGACTGTGATCAATCCGACACTTCGGACAAACCGTTCCCTAAGGTGTGTCGGAATAAAAGATTGGAACATATGCTGTCTAACGCCACATAGCACAGGTACGTCTGTAGATTCAGCTGAAGAAAGATGTGATTATGAATTGGCGTGGATGCTGTCTGAGGACAGAAAGAGAATAAGGTTTTATCACACAGAATTTCAAATCCTATACTGAATGTTGATGAAAGTTGGTCGCCAAGCTGGTAACTTGAAACCGATTCCAAAAAATACCAGCATAAAAATACCGACGGTTTAGAACTGAATGTTTGACTCGTCGAAACATTCTTAGTAGCGTCACTCTACCCTACACTGCTAGTTTATCATTCTAATATAAGATACGTGAGTGGGCAACTCCAGATCATCCAGTAACTGATGACAGTATAATAAACTAGATGTGTAATTCCGCGGTGAAACGTATACAAGGGCATAAAATAATTGGAGTCTGTGATGTCTGCTAAACATTACAATGACGCTAGGAGGTCAATCTTGCAGACGTTCACGAAACTGGACAATATCTAGCCACTTCTTTCAACGGAATTCGTTTGGTGACTTCGTACCATTCATTTGTTTATTGGTATCATCTACTGGTTAGTGTTGAAATTGATGAGGAGAAACGAGATGACGATTATGATGATGGGGAAGATGATGATGATGTTTGGTGACCTAACAAAAAGCAATTCAGACAAGACGTTCAACCCGGACGTTGAACGTCTTACTTGCCAGCCAAATGCTATTCTGTATCTTCTGACATTTGTCGAAGAGAAGACGGTTTGAATGCAGTCAGCACAATGCAAACTGTGTCTACTTTGTTTTTACAGTGAAATGTTTAACTAGTGACTCACAAAAGAAATGCATATAAACGTTTGTTGTGTATTTCGTCCTACTGGAATTTCCCAACTACCTTCTGCTATGAATACTCAATAAACTGAGAAATCTACAAATGTATACACTCTAATCAGAATGTTCAATAGTTTCCAAAAACTTATTTTCATCATGTCCACACACAAAATCAGGGTATATTTTGTTTAATTTCCAGTTAATTGAATCCACTCATTATGACAAGCTAACTTACATCATCCATCATCCCTTGGGTGCTTGTATCAGGGATCTGAGAGACAAGCTAAAACTGGCGCTACTGGAAAACGTCTACAGGAGGCAAACAAGATCAATTTATCGTTGACAACATTAGGAAACGTCATTTCTGCCCTTGTTGATGGAAAATCCACACACGTTCCCTACCGTAATTCGAAACTAACACGGTTACTACAAGATTCACTTGGAGGTAATTCGAAGACAGCTATGGTATGTGAACGCTAACATGTTCCTGTTGCGTAACGTTTAATGTTAGTTTCTTTGTAACCCATGTTAATCATCTGATACCTTAACTGTTTGCTAACTACTGGATCAAAGTTTACCAATACCATACTAAGGGCAACCTTACAGTAATCACGGTGAACACGTATACTCTTAGCTCACCGCTGGAAACTAATTTTTGTGTGTATTTAAGAAATCAAAATTTAACATACTTATTTTCTGTATTGTGATTGAATGGTAATTAGAAATAAGGTAGGAAGGTTAACAATCATAGTAAATGGTCTATATGAATTGGTAATTTTGATTCAAGCGACAAATGATGAGGCCAACATTCATCATCGAGATGATTATGCAGTCGAAGAAATTCTTAAATGTCCCCTTTTCATACGGAATAGCAGTTATGTGCTTTACTACAGTTGTCGATGCTATGGCTGATCGACATGAGGTGCGAAACGGACAAACGATGACGTGACGTAGAAAAACAAAGTCATTCACCAGATGGTCAGCTACTGTACGTCAGGTTCGTGTCCAGGACCGGAGACCTCGCGACTCACAAAGGTGATGGCTGAAGCTGTCAAATGAGGTGGAAGGTAATCAGGTTTAGTGACATGAATGTTGTTAGTTGGCCGAATTGTCTGTGGACCAAGTTTGCTTAATGACGCAGGCCGTAAGAAAGCTCTCTTGCTGATAACGCCTTTTTTCACTTCCAGACCGGTTGTTTGTTTGTAATGTGTAGACACCCTAATGTTGAATGCTTGAGTATAGGTTACCTTTTAACCAGGTACCGTCTCTTCTCTAATATTTGAATCCATGCTGATATCTGATTACAGTTTATGTCATCCATGTGTATATCGGATGTGCTTAGTAAAATTATAACTAACTATCGGTATTATCAATCTGATGTAAGTTCAAAGATTGTGGGTTCGAATTCCCGTTGTGTGTAATGCTGATAGCACTCAACAAGGTCGACCTAGTTATGAACCATTACAATGTCGACAACTGAAACCACTTGCTTACAAGATCTGTCTCAACTCCCTTCGCGGCCGTGTTTTGGAGACTCCCAACAAGACGACTGACAGATTTCAGGATATGAGAAGTGTAACAGTTGAGAAAAATCAATTCGGACATGCTCCGGAAGGCGATCCTCGAGTGTGTTCTCTGTGCAAAACCGACTGTTGACGAGGAATCTCTTAGCTACGAAAAAATCCTGCACAAAAATGTGGGCTCAAATGAATCCTGACTGCTTGGTATCATTCATGCTCCGATCCTTCACGAATATGTTGGGGACTTAGACCAACTACTGTTTGACTAAGTGCAAGTTGAGGCGTAGCTGTCTGAGCGCGTTATATATTACTGCAACTCGCTATGGAGGAGGTACTGTTTGCGTTAACACTGGGAGAGTTCGATTATCAGCTTGATGCTGCCTGTCAACGGTTCCGCACGACTTTCTACGCTTAATGCAGTTTCTGACTACTGTTCCACTTGTTTTAGATTTATACCCGCACTTCTATGTGAACATCAATCTTTGTTGATGGTCCTGATTCCTTAATTCATTTCCTCAAGCCTCTCGGTTATGTCCCCTAAAATTCACGCCTCTCATACTAGGAAGAATGATGGGACAGGTTAGGTAGTATCCTTTTAAAACATGGAGCTTTTCGTAGACGGTTGCCAAAATCATTGGCAATATCACTCATAAAACCCGTGGACACGCCTCAACATTGAAAATGGTGGTCATGGTGAGGCGCTGAAAGACTGCCAGTTCGTTGCATCAGAGAGGATTCTACAGCAGAATCTATCTTTCCGATCTCATGTTAAAAATCACTGGACATGTTCGGATGTGAGCAGCTCTATAATGAGAGAAATTATTGAGTAACCTTGAAGATTTGCTTGACAGTTGTCCGAAATAAATTTGAAAAGACAGACGGTGTGTAGCGTAAGATGTCTTGTGCACGGACACAACGTTCACATCTCATGTGTAACTGATGTAAATTTAACACAGTCAGTACATAGTGAGCAGGCATAGCAACAGTGACCATGTTCAAGCCTTAAAATGTGGCTTTCGGATGATTCATAATCAAGCACACAAGAGGGGTGATGTTAAAAAGTCAACTGATCGTGAGTGATTATTTTATAAATGTACAAAGTTTTGGGAAGTACTTTTTATCTCCACAAGAATCAGAACGGTGGAAACAATGAGAAACAAGGAGAGTTTTGGGGAACGAGACAAAATTACACGGAGAAAAAGAAGCTAATAATCATTTGTTTCTAAGTTGAACACGGTCAAACAAACCTCATACGTTACTTTATTTTCGGACCAAAGAATACATGAAAGATTTTGATATCATAGCCTTGATAGTCCGTCTTGTGTAATCACGTCATAACTGCACTTCGAGTGTTGCCAACTCCAGAGATAAATAGCCACCTAGGAATGTGTGCAAGTCTCCAAGGCTTATGATGGACTGTGTGACACTGCGCCTGTCGTTTTGAATACTGGTCTAGTGCTGTCTGGACTAGTTCGTCAAGCTTTCACCTCTGCTTATATGCGGGTTGTGTCTAAATACTGTTAGCAAGAGGTAATGATTTCAGTCAACTCTTACTTTTTTGGCCTAAAGTCTCGAGGGTTGTATCCATTCGCGTACTACTAGTTAGATTGCCGGGAAAACCAAGGTAAAGGTGCACAATTTTATACTAAACAAGAAGCGTATGGAAATGTATGCCAAATTAATTCTTGCTCAGAGCTACTAACTTAGATCACCGAAAACCAGTCTGTTGGTAGCAGAAATGTTGACAAGAACTGAAGTACACACGCAAAGTTGGCCACTACGCTCATTTTGTGGTAGAATATTTGAGTACAGACAGTTGTTTTTAGTAATAGTTTCCTCTTTTTCTCACTCCAAGCGAGCGGGTCCACGATTGGTTAGGTCGCACAGTCAGTCAACAGCAAAACGTTAAAAGTCTATTGGAGCTGACAAGTATGCTCATTAACGCGCGGAACAAACATCTTTATGGTTACTTCAATAATCTCACAAGAGGAGCGTGGGGAGAAAAGTGGAGGGGATTATCACAGTCATGTAATGGGTGACTCGATGGTAAACAGCGATTCTTTTAGACCACCATTTGGAAACTAAAACAATGTGACTATTCAAAACGAAGATGATGTATATTTTCGATGGACGACATACATATCAAAATACAGCTTACATCAGATTGCCGTGCCAGTGTTAGACGGAACACGTTGAATGCAGCTCTTCACATATTTAAAAGCACCTAGGCGCGTTATGCTTTCTCCAAGCTATACCTTCCCAATGAGTTTATCAGGCATGATACCACGGTTTTACTCCAAGTTTAATGCATACTGCTCATGAGGAAGACCTTGTAGACGTTGCTGGTCAAAATTCCTCGGCCGAATTCGAAAAGTGAGCATTTTTGGGTAAAAACTGTAGATCTTTTGATACACGCTCGTTGAACAAGCATATATTGAAGTACTGAGAATATAAGTGCATCAATGAAAATGTAGCAAATAACTGTATGTTTGACATACTCTTTCTTTGTCCCCAAACCAGATTGCGAACATCGCTCCTTCGGATTACAATTACGAGGAATCTCTCAGCACTCTTCGTTATGCTAATCGTGCAAAGAACATACGAAATAATGCAAAGATCAACGAGGATCCCAAAGACGCCATGCTACGACAATTCCAAAAAGAGATCGAGCAACTTCGAAAACAGCTGGAGGAAGGTGCTTCTATGAAAACTGGTTTGGTTTTTGAATGTTAGCATACATGCAACAATCATTACGCAAATGGGCAGAAGAATGTCTTAGATAAATGCGATCGTAATTATGTGCATAGATACAGTACATGTCTTTAGTGGAATCCAGTTACGAAATATTACAGTTTAGACTGGCACATCTACAAGTCAAACTGTCTTTCGTCGAGTTTCATTGGATGCGCGGTTGGGTTTTGCTCTAAGTTGACAACGTCGAACATATGTTAGCATAACAGTCACGTTGAAAATTGGTGTACACAAAAAACCATCGTCTTTTATTTCAGTTTTCATTCTTTCCCGCAGATACGACAGTTTGGATTTTTGTTGTTGTTGCTAACAATTCATAAAATGATTGAGTCATGTAACGTAGATCGATTGTGTCTCTCTTGGACATCAATGAGTCGTCCTCCTGTCACATCATTCAGTGTGGAAGTAAAAAAAATAATCCATCTGCCGCCTCAAGGTCGATTGCATGAGTTCACGGCTTCGACAAGTTAAATTGGTGGTCTGTGGGCCCAAATTCTATCTAGCGAAAACCGAAATAGTGATTTGTATTCATTCTAATGATAACGAGCATATGCACTACTGATGCACCCTAAAAATGACAAAGCTTGAATCTAGTGCTTCTTTTGAAAAGAACCCACTGGAATGTGTTCCTGGACGCCAAACCTGTGAACAAATGCGAGTAATTTTCTGTTTAATGTCTCGGGTAGAAAAAATTAAACATTAAACCATGGAAAATTGAATTTTTCACGAATAAAAGAAAGTGATCGATGTTATATCACTTGTCAAAAGTGAAAAAGAAACCCAGGGGGGGGGGGAAATCGCCAGGAAAAAGGCTAACAATCACATTGAGTGGTTAATGTCATTTACAGTACTAAACAGCACATGGTGTTGAACCCTTGTCACTTTTCGAAACAAAAACACTGTCATCATCATCATCACTATCGAATAGCAATTCAACAGTGGTTCTCATTGTTGCAGAGGTGCCAAACAATCATGGAGAAAAAAGCAAACCCTTACAGGTGAATTCGAACTTGTTGTGTCCCTAGGGTTATTTAACAGGTACCAAATATCGTTTATTTTACTAGGAATACTATGCGCCACATTCTTTGAATAATTTGACGTGTCATTTTCGTTGTTTTAGCATGCTTCGAGTCACTATTTTGACAAGCGGTACACCTCCGTATATAGTCTTTGATAGAACCAGACACCCGGGGTCCATAACAGAGTTCCTTAGCTCTCAGCACATAGGTAGACATGTCTCAAAGTCTGTTATTCAGGCGTTCTTGAAATATCACTTACTTCTATGTTGAATGTTTGACAATATTACCAGATAAATTTACCACGGTCGTTGAAGAAGAATTTTTTTCTGTTCTGTGACTATCCGTTTCTGATTGTCTCAGAAATAAAATTATGTGCCGTTTCTTCTTTAAAGTATGTAATTAGGACGGTTTCCGTCATAGCGTAATCAACAGACACAATGTGACCATACTGAAGCTGCTCAGAGAAAGACATATTTGCTCGATCTGTAGCCAGTGTAGCAGAAATTTGCTTCCAAGTGCTCGGCTGATGGATTAGCAAGATGTCATCTGTGCGTTCAGATTAGCATTATCCTATGGCCTTGTCGATGTGGACAATAACGACTTGTTCATCATTGCAACTTACCATACGCAGTCCTTGTGACCTATTGTCTTCCTATAAGTGATACCAGTATCGACTACTCCATGGCAATTATCAATGATAGCACTTTCTTCACATCTTGTCTACGTGTCTGTTATGTGAGTGAAAGCCTCCTGCCGTAGTACTATTCTGTTTTTTCATTCAGCAATAGTACTGGTCCAAGATCGGATCCACTGTCTTCGCATTGTGTAATTGCGTGTAACACTGGAGTGTGTAGAATTGGTGATAACTAGTTCGTTTTGTTGAATATTAACTCTTTCTCTCACATTCCTGGTAATTCTTTTCGGAACACTGTGTAAACAGCACTGATAATGCCTGAACACTTTGGAAGGATTCAACACAAACTGACCATATTATTCGACCAGGATCATATATTATCAGGACATCTTGGTGAAAGTCTTTGTGATGTTAAGTTCTACTTTTAACATGTTTAGCGTTGATAGGTGGCCAGAAAAACTGAGTTTTTCTCATAGCACCACCGTATCGCGTGAAAAGTGATGATCAACGTAAAGCCATAGAACTGCTTTCGTGTTTTTATCACGATTCTCCGTAGCCTTTCCAATAATAATCATGTCATTTGCAATGCACTTGACTCCTCGTTACTTGTTTGGCCAGGCTAATGCGAATTGGATATCGCCAACCGTACTTATTGGGTGTCCAGAGTAAACGTTTTAAACCATTCTTCTGGACATTATTTGTCCGAACTGCACATGGAACCGACGAAAACGGGTTCCAACTTTAGTCGAATGATTGGACTTTTCATCCAATTCTATTCGCCAAAAAGATGAAGTTAAATCTACTTTCCTCTTAAAGCCACCACATCAAACTGACCGTTACATTACGTTGCAATACGTTCAACATTTGGGTCAATCTCTGCCGCCATTGTTTTGGTTCAACCTGAAGTTATTTCATTTTAATTGTTCATTCGACGCACACTTACACACCTATAGTCAGCCAGTTAACTATCAATCCATTCCACTTCTCACGGTCCTGGCTGTACGAGTGCCAAAAGTATATCAGATATCAGACATCTCACATCAGGGCGTGCTTCTTAACTTCAAGCAAAATCGTCAGTTTGAAAGGGTTTAAACAAACATCACAAGAAACGAAATTTCTTGTAGTCAAAGCGTTTTGATCAGAACGGCTTAATGCGTGTAGAGGAGTGAACACTATCGATACCGACTGACTGCTATTGTTAATTGCAGAAAGGTCTTTGCAAACGTTTCATATGCATCATCATGAACAGTGTTTAATGAAGAAACATGTTGACATTGCAGTTAGGAGTAATACACAGCCAATTGCATAAAGAAACACAGTCTATTTAATTTGATTATCTAAATGAACTCTGCGTACTACATTCATATCTTTGTTCTATGACTTTGGCCTGATATCCCACAGTAAAATTAGAGAGATCGAATAAAGTGACAAATTCCCACTTCCTTCACTCCTTATTAAAATTACGGATAGATTTTCTCGCTCCGTTTTGTTTTGTCAATCCATTAACTCTGTATTGTGATATGAAGGTTCTCAGTTGACTGAGATGCAACATATCAAATTTTTCCAAATTGTTCATCGTTCTATGAATATAAATACAATCGGTTACATTTTAAGCTACTTACATTAAATTTTATAAACAACATAAGTAAGACTGTCAATTAGTCTTTCTAACTGGACGTGGCCCGTTATTTACGTACAATTTAGGTGGTAGCCCGTCGGCTGGACTTGAAGAGGAGAGTGGAACCGAGGAAGAGGAAGATACCGAGGGAAGAAAACAAATGCGGCATAAATCCAAACACGACCGATCAAAGATCAGTAGACGGAAAATGGCGGAAATTCAGCGTATGATCGAAGCAGACAAAAAGAAATTAGAAGAACAAAAAGATATGGCTGTAGAAGAAAGAAACAAAATTCAGGTGATGATATTGATCATCATCTAGACACATTCTATAGTTTACCTTATTGAAATCGTAGATGACTTGCCCAGTATGATACACGGTCAGCATATAAAACAAATATAATATGGTGCTGGATGAATCAGCAGTGGTCGAGTATCGTCGTACAGTTTCAGCTTGAACAGTTTGTATGATATATACATATGCAGTGCTTATTCGTAGTAACAAAACCATGTGAACAATGATGAAGCTTGTTTCGTTCCATGAATTGTTGTTACCTGATTAGCTAAAATGACTCGAAAGCATCTTATTCACATACCACACTGAGGCATATTTGTATCCTATGAATGGGGTAACCTTGGCGAACAAATCATTACTTAGCTTAATAGTATGAAGGAATTGGTATCAGATTTGAAGTCTGTCGATTCTATTCGGCTTTTCAGCTGAGAGTCAGAAAATAGTAAGTGTTCCTGTTTTTCAGATATTGGAAGATATGTTCGCCAGCCATGATCAGTGGCGATAAGATTGTTAATTCCGCTACATAATTTGTGTTTTACTGTTATTAGTTAAATTCCTTTCATGAAGAAAAATACCAAAATAGACCAACAACAGAATTATGGATTTACATATAGCTTAGAACTGATAACAATATTCTCTTTCCCTCTCATTCTGTTACAGTACACCTCATTTTGTATTCTTCTGTTTTTCTCTACTTATTCTGTCTTTTGACTGTTCCAGTGGTTTACATTTAGTATTCATGTTGTCTAAAAACTTTGGTATAATGATAATAGGAATTGTTATTATTTGAAATGTAATATCACACGTAAGATATCATGCAACTTCTTCTCTTGTAGAACAGAGGATTTGGGTAAAGGGATAGGAATGTGCTAGGATACTTCAAGTTCTAGCATTACGCTGTTCGATTAGTAATGTTCATTTTTTTATATGCTTTGGTACTAACAACTTTCTCTGCTGTAAAGGTTTTGTACCCGATTGATAGTTTCCAATTTCCTTAAAATGGTTTTATGGTTTAAAATCATTTGTTCACGTTAATTGACCCTGCTGCATGATCTCTAGGATATTCTGAACAATTGTATAATTCAACACTCAAAATTTTCATCACAATGGTAACCACTTTTCCCCTTTTGTTCGCAGACTCGTTTAGAACAAAAAGAAGCTGAACTAAAGAAGGCCAAAGACACGCAAGCCAATCTGATGCGACGCATGGAAGCTCTCCAGAGTCGCATTATTGTGGGCGGAGAGAATCTGTTGGAAAAAGCAGAAGCACAAGAACGCTTACTGGAACAATCGGCTATTGAGTTGCAACGACAACAAAAGCGTGCCGAACAGTTACATCAGAAGCTGAAGGCGAAAGAAGAAGAGAGGATAAATATAGAAGAGAAATATAATTCACTGCAAGTGAGTGAAGGTGGATGATACACAATTGCACGCAAATTTTTCACCCCCAATTGAGTCGTTCTCTGTCACTGTGTAATACCGATAAAGCGGTTATTGTCATTTTGATGTGATTCATAAAGCGATTACGGACTATAGAAAGCTGAGAGTGTTTGTTCTTATCTGAAATTGTGGTCAGCGGTCTAGAAGGAGAACAAAATTAGACAAAACCTTCAGTTCCAAACCTTCAGCAGCAGTAGGATTGCTAATAGTAAACGTTAGAGCAAAAGCGCTTTATGTAAAACCTTAATACAGCCTACCAAGCACGTTACTGGTACTCTGCATACCTTCCGAAATCTCTACATTTCCTTCAAAAAGATACCATATTAGCATAAAAACACTTAACAGAAATCATAACAGGGCATCTTTCTTGCTAGTTTGCCCTCAGCAGTGTAGAGCTCACTCGATTTCCACTTCGGGAAATTTAGTTTTCAACTAACTGTGCTCGTTTCGTCACCTTCAATAAAAACATTACCATCCGCATTTTATCTTACTTCTGTTACTTTTGTTTTGTTGAAACTAGAGATATTAAGAGTTGTGTTGAGTAGACAATACTTTTGCAATACAACGCAGCCCATGAAGACCCGAACCCGTTTTACAAAGTCAGTCGGCTGATAATGGTGTATGGTAGGCCGATCTACTGAAGTTTGATCAACAATGTCACACGTAAAAGTCTAGATTTGGGTGGATTCCAAACGAGCAGGTTTGGGTAGTCTGGTTTTACACCCACAGATATTAATAGCTGGGACCGTTGACAGCGTTCCTGGTTGAAACGGTCATACCACCTGTGTGGCGTTAGTGATAGAAAGCAGGATGACTGTTTCATGTTCGAAACTGTAATTATGTGGAGTAGCTTTGGTGTTGAGCTTCTTCCTGGTGCTAGATTGACCGATCAGGAGTACGCGGACGACATTGTCTTACTTAGCCCCTCTGTCAAAGAAATGAAGACCTTGCTGGGCAAGGTGAGTGACTGAGCTGGTTTGTATGGAATGCGCCTTCTACCTTCAAAGTGCTGTTTCAAGATTGGGGCATTTTAACTCCTACTTTCTTCATTGCAGGTAATCCGCTTGAGACTGTGGACAGTTTCACATACTTGGGTAGCACTATCTCGTCAACCTGTAATATTACTGATGAGGTATCAGCGAGGATTGCAAAGGCACGAGCTGCCTTTGCCAAACTGCGTCATCTATGGTGTCGAAAAGACGTCCGGTTGTCGTTGAAAGGAAGGGTATATAATGCCTGTGTGCGTTTCATTTTGCTGTATGGTTCGGAAACGTGGCCTGTTCACAAAGAAGACATCAACAGGCTTGCTGTGTCTGACCATCGTTGTCTCCGCGAATTGGCGTGAGCAATGTGGCAGTTCGCCGGTGCGTATTCCGGAACGCTCGGGATGCGCGATCAATTGATCAATTAATCACGGCACACAGCTTGCGATGGTTGGGTCGCGTACTCCGTATGTCATCTGATCGTTTACCGTACCGGGCATTGTACGCTGAGGCCACCAACAGTTGGGTAAAACCGCGTGGTGGTCAAGCAACAACGTGGTCACCTTGACTGCTCCATTGAGCAAAGTGGGTAGGTGTCGCCTTCCTGGCTGGGGTCCTCGTGATCACTCAAACCGCTGGTTAGAGACGCTATCCGAGATGGCGTTGTGTCGCAGTCAATGGCGGACCTGTATCCACACGATTTCTAGTTCTTCCGCCTAGTCTTGTTTTATTGATGTTCAATCTTCTTAGTAACGTTTTCTTCCAGGATATTCCGTCACTGTTGAGGCAAGCGGTGGCCCGAGTCTTAGTACCTTTTGGTCAGGCTCATGGCTGTTATGATGATGATGACTAATCTTTCGGCCAGATCCAACTAACACTGACGTCTGGCGTTTCGCGCGGCTGTGGTTGCCAATTACGAACTAAGCAGTACTCATTATCAGTTTCTTCGTTCTGTCTAGCGGATATATATTCTAAGATGGAGTTTGTTGTTGTTGTTGTATACCTTGTATAGCGACTAATTTGGTCTCTTCTCCCAGGTTGTATATTGGTAACATATCTGTCGACAACTTTAGAATTAATGTCCACGTGGAATTGTCAATGACCGTCGAGTGATATCAGACCAACAGATATGACTAAGCTGACGAGGCAGATGCTTTCAGTCCACTTTGTAAAAGTTTTATACAAAGTTGCGAACGGATGGAAATAAAAACTGCGCCCAAATATAAAATAAGGATTTCGTTTGCTTGCTGTAATTTTCCAATTCTGTTACCATGATAACTTCCACTTCATTCTTACTTGATATAAACACGATGAGTGACGAATTCAATCGTTTTGTCTGCAAAATCGAGGAACCGTTCTTAGCATACACTACTCACCAGTCTTTCATGATTGGTTTATTTAAACAAGAACGTCTGCGTTTATTTTCACTCAATCACCCCAATCTGTTCGCCCTCCCATCAGGAAGAAGCAGCAGGAAAGCGAAGAAAACTGCGTAAACTCAGTACAACGTACCTACAGGCAAAGGCAGAATTAGAAGATGTACGAAGTGAACATGCACGCGAAATGGAAGGCCTGTTGGACAATATTCGTCAACTGAAACAAGAACTTGCACTTCATACTTTATTAATAGATTACTACATTCCAAAACCTTATCAGGTAAGTGCATCAGTAACCGAGTAGAGATCGTACTAAAATGTTCACTAACAATTTATAGATTCCAGTTGAAGTTCATCAAAATAGTGTTTGAAACATAAGAATGCGTTCGCTTGTGCAAGTTGACCGTGAACGAGAAGTGCTATCCCTACCCTGGACAGGTAGTATCTTGTTTACCGATTAAATACTGCTTGCGGAGTCTCTTCTGTTGGAACTGGTCCAACAGATTATTATTCAGTCTGTGGTCACTATCGAAAACCGATCGACAATGAAAAACGAAGACTCAGCGCGTGGACCCTTGTGTATTAGTATCGACCCTGGAAAATAGAATGTACAGAGAAAAGCGCGTCAAGCTGGCGAGGCACGGAACGAGTTGTGATTGTAGCCCCGGAACGGAAATTACAAAAGTGATAGCTTGACTAAAACAAAAGTAGGTAGAAAAACCAAGATCATCAGAAATGTACAAGTGAATGCGACTATCAAAAATATCACTTATTATAGCCGCTACTCACCACAGGCTTGTAACGCAAGGTGTAGTTCTTAACTTGATGGTCCACAAGCAACCTGTCACTTTTGATCGATTATAACGAGGCCAAGGTAGATTGATCGCTGGCCACGAGAAGCTAAGGAAAAGAACGAGCTTTTTTGCGCATATTGTTCTGTATTGCGTAAAGGGCTGATAGGAAAGTCTATGGGAGTACAGTAGCGGCGATCAGTTGTGAGTAATGTTCAGCGTATATCGCGTAATCAATGAGCAATCCTTCCGGCTGTTGCAGACGGTGTTGTTGGGTTGACCTCAGTTAGCTGACTGGTACTTTGTAGACTACCGTGAGCGACTCGGTTAGGTTAATTGTGTGGTATTTCCTTGCGGACGGTCGACAATCGCGCTTGTAATCGATTTTCTAGGTCAAGTCTGCTTGATTATCATTTCGAATAACCGTTTTATCATGCTCCGAATATAGTTTACTCTATTAAGACAGGCAAATAAGTGCATGAGCATGTTTTGGGTGAGGACAGGTGAGTTGTCTTGTGACACTACCTATTAGCAATACAGCTTAAATACTCGATAGTAGCGGTGATGGATTCCCGCGTGAATTGTTTGAGAAACCGTGCCGAGATAGTCAATCCTTTGGACCGTTTGGTGGATTAAATGAGATAGTGGGACGGGCGGGTGACCGTGTCAAATCTGACATTTCCGAGCTTTCGATCTGGCCTCATAGCTAAGATGGTACAGCATCTGATGCGTTTGTGCATGCTGTTTCTGTCACTGGTTCAAATCCAGCCGAAGTTCAGATCCTTCGCAATTGGTTTGGTAAATTCTCAAAGAGGATGTTTAGGACGCTGCACCCAGCAGTAGTTGCAGACACATGCAACTCTGACCAAAATGGTACCATTATTATCGCTCGTCGGTTCTATTGTCCCGATGATCCTTCAGACGCTCTGCTTGCAGAGGCGTGCTTGCGTCTACTCAGATACCTACGACATCGTTCTGCCCTGCTGACTGATCTATTGTATAAGACTAAAAGGGGTAATTTATTTCTCCCACTGACCTAATTGCAGTAAATCCGCGTAGGTCTAGTACTGTTCTTGGGTGTTTACATGAATCGCAGCGAATCCTCGTCCTGTGACCAGAATGCGCCAGTACCATTACATGTGGAACTCAAGTCGTGATGTAAGCCGAACAATGAAGCAGGCACAACTCGGTCGCAGAATATATCGAAAGATTATCAGCCGAAGTTTACAGCATTAAAATGTGGCAGTCCACGACACACGTGTAGTATCGGTTGGCAAAGGCTCGTATCACCCTGACCCTAACCGGATGTTGCGTCGCGTAGGACTTTCTTTTCAATAGGACAACGTGACTCAATGACATGGCTGCTCGTCTAGACAGATGCCTAAGCAAGCACAGAGCTTTCCAAAAAAGGATCCAAATGATAATCGACAATTAAACGAAAACAATGAGAAATGAATAGAGTCGGTACAACAGTCGGCGCGTAGCAAAACATAACCGTGATTGTCACGAATTATGTTGTCCATACAAACAAACACTATCACTTCCACGGAAATAATACAGGACACATCAACACCTCCTAAGAACGGAGAGCCGGGTGGTGTCGTTATCAGCAATGCCGCTTATCAATACAATAACAACACATCGAACGTATTAATGAAGCCAGCCGGTCGAGTTGCCTACAAGACGTCTTCGACTGCAAAACACTTCCGAATCACACTGTACCAGGCTGTCCGACTCACGCCTGCGTCCTCCCGCTACCCAAAATGTATAATACAACGTGAAAGAATTGCTGGAACAGCACGTTGATACAGAGGATTCTGACCACTAGGATTCCGCTTATCGGCCTTTCACTGTCCGTTCAATACTTGCTCCGGGATCCGATCGTCACATCTGATGGGCATATCCCAGCCAACAAAGCTGACTGAGTACCAAAGTGGGTCGTCTTGTACATCTCCTATCATCACAGTACGTTAATATTCGGGACAATGTGCCACTAAATAATTTGCAAGATGTGCCATAAGCACTACGAATGAGGGGGACTAGGATACCGTACATATCCGGGCTTCATCGCTGTACAATAGGGTGGACAATATCATCTTTCTACAGACGAACAGTTTTGACTTCGTGATCACAGTGGATTTTTTCCAAACATCCCTCAAGGCGTCCGATGGCGGCGGTACACTTGACCACGTGAGCTTGCAATTCACAGTTCTGTAACTGAGACTGGCTGACAAAGCGCTATCCAAGTAGCAGAAATCCGATCAACCATTCACAATGTTCTCGCTAGTGTACTTTTCAGGTGTAGACTGGAAAAAATAAGCCGGATCGTCTGTGGTAATTTCTACTACAAAATTTGGTTACCATGATCACGGTCTCGACCACTCGCCACACTTCGTCTTCATGGTGTACAAATAGCGTAATGTCATCTGTAAACGATAGCATTCAAATAGTCAGACTATGTAAAAGACTAGGAACACCGCATAGTAATACTCAGCCTGTTTGCCTTAAGGTAGAACTCGGTTTGGAACGACTGTTACAGGCTGAACACCATTCGTATTTGATCGTTACATTTTTGCAGCTGACAAACGTTCGGGTTGTACCACTATGAATAACTTGTCAAACTCCAGATTGATTTACCAAACAATGTTTGGTCACCCACATATTGGTTGTATTGCACACGTAGTGGGAAGACCCTTATCAGTAGTATGCTGGCGAGTCGACGGACTATGCAAGTTCGGTATGCCGACAGGTGTATTGGTCTCATTACGCGGGAAATGACAACTTGAACACGATTTGGGTTATTACCATATCACTTGTCATGCTGTAGGCTTTTCAAACAACCTAGATTAGACGGAAGTTGACAACTAAATGACCAGCGTATGACGTGGGTTTCAGGGTTACAAGTAAGGAAGTAAATGGATAAACATCACTTTGAAACAGAAAAAATAAATCGTTGAATCTTGAAGAAGAAAGGACAATCACTTACAAAGCAGCAAAGTTACCACATCATTATCCGATTCCCCGGGTTTCACACAATGAACCACTTACCACTCAACCAAACAACGACAACATTCACGCCACTAAACCTGATCAGCCACCATCTCACCTCACGAATCCAGCCATCGACATGGGGAGTCGCGAGGTCCCCAGCCGAAGAAAGAAACTCAAACTATAGTGGCCAACCCCTTGGGGAACTACTTCATTTCTCTACGCCAGGTCATCATCTGCCCACCTCGCACTTCACGCCAGTCGGTCGCATCATCGGCAACGAGTGCTCGTTGTAGCAGACGATTAACTGGCATCCTTAGTACACGGTCCAGCCATCTAGGTTCATGTAAATGTAACGTCTGAACAAAAGAACTCGTTTAGTAGTCACAATCGAATATCCGTTTCCTAGGCGCTTCTTCGCTTACCTGTTTGTGCCACCCGATGTAAGCGATTGAACGTAGACATCGATGGTCAACTACCTGAAGACGGTTCACGTCTTCTACCTTGAGTTGTCATGTTTCGTAGTCGTGAAGTAATACGGTTCTCACAATCGCCTTATATAAGCGATACTTAAGCTTTAGAGAGGCCTATCTGTCATCAGAGGCTAGCGAATATCGCCCTAACCTTGACGATATGCATCTATTTCATTCTCCACACCTACGCCGCCACTGATGCCGCTTCTCAAGTAAGCAAACCGGTTATCAACCACAATAACTTCATTGTCCAGCACTGAATCTGTATTTGTAGCAATTTTGCAGGATCGCTTTGTACTTTGAGGCTGCAAAGCACATTCCAAAATGTTTAACAGAGAGCAAAATAGCTGCTTTGAAATTGTCAAACAACACATTGTCATCAAAATAATCAAGAACAATCTGTTTCCAACGAGACAGAAGGTCCACGCCGGCATCTTCTGGGTGTCGCAGATAGTCCGTCGCTAGTTCATTTATTACGAAGTTAAACAAAAATGATGAAAGTGAACAGGCTTGACGTACGCCGCTCATGGTACTGAAACTGTCAGACAGTTCACCGTAAACCCTAACCTAAACTGAGGTGTCGGAGTAAAGCACCGACAGTGTGTTCACAGACTTGTTCGGCACATCACTGCGTTTTGTCGATTATAAAAGTATGCATCGATCTGCTGAAACGAATGAGGAATAGGGCAATTGTTGGCCAGTGGTACGCGTGACGCTGTTCCAAAAGAGTAAAATATTGATTAATTCATCCCCATCCAAGGCGAAGCCCTGCCTATTCTTCCCTAATGTTTGCCTCCCAAGCTGCAGTGAGTCGATGAAGTATAATAGATACAAGAACCTTAGTACTAACTGAGATCAAACTAATTTTTCTATGGTTTTCACAAGAGTCCCGGGTTCCTTTCCTGTATATGGGAGCTATGTTCGAGTGACCCCAGCACAGAGAGATACTCTCCGTCGTCCACACAAGTTGAAACAACTGAGTCAAAGCCTTTACTCACGCCTTTCCACCTTGTTTGAAAAGTGCCGACACCAGTTCATCCGGGACAGTAGTCCTAGTCTACTGTGTTTGAGAGCCGAGATGCAATTGTAGACCTCAGTTTTAGTGGGTAGTGTTAAATCTACCGCCCAGGTTGTTACAAGTTTGTGGCGATAATACAGTAGAATCAGAAGATCAAGGGAGCTGACCCCCAAAGTGTTTCGCCAAGTACTCTAATCTTCTGGGCATATTATGGATCAGTGTGCCATTCACCTCGCTGACAAATTAACTTTGAACGTAACAGTAAGAAGACAGACACCAAATAACAACAACCAGAAACATATATATGACATTAATTGGGTGGGGGGATTGAGAAATAAAATAGCGAATGAGGTAGGCAACAACGCAAAACTATTAGGTGCGTGGGAAGCTAAGGCTTATATATAATTCATATAGATTGAAGATCACCCACAGTTGATCGCAGCTGTCGCATTCCCATAGACTTTCCAGTCGGCCCCTTTCGAAAATAAACACTAGACTCGAGTTTCGCTCTCATTAGAGCTCGTCAGCAGTGCGTATCCTTGCCACTGCTGGGACTAGAACTCCGGCCACGCTCTCATGAGGCAACCGTGTTGCGGATTTGTGTCAGCTTTCGATACAACTCGTATACGTGAACGAATGTTCGTCGATTGCAACAATATCGAACCAGTTTGTCGGACCAGTATTTGAAGTTCATTCTACTTACTGACATCCCAGATTTAATAAATCAACCCAGGAAATATTCCTAATGTGAAACAATATTAATATGCTCTATTGTCAATGCTCAGTAAATACGACCCTCTATTCAGTGAGTGTGTATGTGACAGGTTGTGTTCTATTTTTCGTTCAATCCTGTTTTGTTTTACCGCACAGTCAGAAAGAGGGAGAACGAGTGAATTTTCGCTTACCCATCCTCACTGAGCACTCGAAATGCTGCCAGCCTTCTCTTCAGCCTAGTGTTTTCAATGGCATCTACATTAACCAATATCGAAGTAGCGGCCACAGTTGACTATCTTCACTCAGTTTTTGAATCTTTTCTCAGTATAAATGAAACATCCTAAGTTGTTACCACTGTTCCCTACAGACTACCTGAAAATACCAGAAAGGATCTGTAATACTCGGAGTCAGGGACTTCGAATAGCCCTAGAAATTGTACTCGGATTGAACCCTCCCACGTCAGTACTAAGAAGACCTCGTACTGGTTGCACTAAGCAATTTGTATTCATGGGACAAGAAGCCAAATTTATGGATGTACGACAGTAGTAAAGTACTCACAGTCTATCATTGGCTGATTGTATTAGCACATACAAAGTCACAAACTGTATGTTAATTGGTGCAATACAGAACAAATAAATTGGTGAATTAGGGAAGGCGTAACACTGAGACTGTTTGTCCAATCCTGGTGTAGTATCTTTAACGCGACGGTTGGATTGGTCACTTGTTAGATCTCCTGTTGTATCGGGGTTTGAATGAGAGGTGAATCGAGTAGATTTTCACCACAGAATTACCTGATTCCAGCCACATAACTGGTTATTTTTTGTGGTCAACGGAACTGACTAAGATGTGTGCTGTGGCCCACCTAGTGGGAATGTTACAGACAGCCACTCCGGGTCATGTATCACCGAAACTAACTAAAAAGTGTCCGTTCTGGAAATTTCGTCGCAAGGTTTGTTTTCCTAGATGCTTCTTGGTACCGAAAAGTGTACACAAAATGCTAGCATGTACCGGAATCCGTCTTTCCGCTGCTATGTTACACTTTATGAAGACAACCAACTCATCCACATATAGAAAGTCACTTGACTTATTAAAAAGCCTTCTGTTTCCGGATAATCACACAGATTATCTGTAAACATTGTTAGTTTTAGTCTCCGGATATGCAGTGCACGTTCAATAAATGAAGTTGATTTACAGGTAGTCAAATGGATTATGTTTTCGACCATGACTTTGCTTTTCGACAGGTAAAATAACAAACATCCACTATCTTGAATAAACAAAATTTTATTGGCATGAGTTGTGGTTGAACAGACTGCGTTGCATCTCCACGAGAGTGTAATACAGAATCTCATATCACAAAACCAGCGGTCATATGCTGGAATGTACGAATCCTCACATTCTGATCAAACAGATAACGTCACAATGTCCTAAAGCAAACATAATCTGAGTGGCATTGTAGATGCAGAGCCTAATAATCGATCAAAAACACGGTTGAGCAACCATCAGACAGCACAACAACTGTTGTGCCCTCAGATCAGTTAGGCAGGTTGATCGTCCAGGCCGATGTGTTTGTGCTGATGCATATGTGAGTGCGCTGTCCACTTGTATACTGACCAACTGCACGTCACACCTTGCCGGCTTGTTTGACGAATCATGTGATGGCTTAGCCAAGACTATCGATGTGCAGTCTACTCGTTACAATACATAAGCAAGATATCTACACTAAATTTAATACGAGTGAAGTCAAACAATTAGGGTGTCATGTTTAACGTGTTATTGATAAATGGATTGTGAATAACGCAACGTTATGAGCAAGTTGTGATAGTCTACGTCTCAACCACCTTGCGTGGTCATCCTGTGGAGTGTTGTAATTGTTTCCCATGCATATGCAATAAATACCAGACGCGAAGTAAAAATACGAATAATTGAAAGAGACTCAACGTATATTAAACGATAATTACAACACGTCCCGATTAGCGATAAACGACATCGATACACCGAAAGAGGTATAGGGTCCGACCGTCGTTATTTTCAGGTCACTAGAGAATCATCATTTTGTGTTACTTGTGCCATCGATGCTAGTCTGGAAGTGACCGAGCTGTGATCTTGCGTATTTGTTTTGCTGTGTATTTGAATCCCGCATGTCTAAACGTTTCGCAGTGAACCAATCGCGTAATTCCAATTTCTCGTCCTTTTTTCTAACTGGTGTTGTATCGAAAGATTTGGTCGTAGTCATTCATCTTTTCCTTTTGACAACTTAGTCAACACACCGAAGGGAAACACTAACGACACTACAATAACGGAAAGTACAGAATTATTAGGGTGAATGTAAGATTTAATCGGTGACCGGCGCGTTTTTACTTAACAAAAATGTTAGTGAGAAAATAGGCAGTCTTAAAACAGCAACTCACTCAATTAAATCTCCCTTAAAATGTGAAACTTGATTGATAGTCTACAGAGCATCAACGACGCTCAGACTCTGACCAAAACTTTCAAACTAGTCACACCTTGACATCTTGAGATTCAGCACCTATCTTGCACGATTTCAGTTCAATAAAGAAAACCCAAATACCACACCCGTGAACTGTGCACCGTAACGACTATGTTCAGTGACAGTCTTGTAAATAACAATTCACTGCACCCTTTTACGCTTTTTTAGTCAAGCTGTTAGTTTGCTGCTTCAATAACAGAGCATGAACAACTCATACCGTTGCTCGCCGACCTGACAAGTTTCCTTCCTCTTCAGGACCATTAACAAGTTAATAGATCAACGCACCGAGAGTTTATTTCCGACTGATGTGCGTGAATCAGAATGGATGTTATACTGCCGGACGGTCTCGAGTGTGCATAATCCGCTCGCGCTCCATAAACACCTTTTGTTGTTAAACGAGTATAGATGTATTTTTGTACTACAAATGGCTGAATATTCTACTTTCGGTTATTCAACTGTACATTTGTGTATTTCAGGCCCTGATTGAACAGAACGTGCAATGGAACGAGGATATTGGCGAGTGGCAATTACGTTGTGTGGCCTACACAGGGAATAACATGCGGAAACTGGAGAAAGAACAACCAGAATCAGTGAGTTATTCGACTTGTCATGCAAGAACTCATGTCTGTAACGATTAGTCCATGAACTGTTAATCTATGAACGTTGAAGGTAGCGATGGAGTTGACAACTCGGGTTGGTGGCAACGGGGTTGATCGGTTGTTCACCGAACATGGCATTCTGATTGCAGATGTTTCATCACAAAACGGAATAATATCAACGGTGCGTGAAAGTTTGAATGTTACAAACCTAACCGCAAAAGTCAAACCTATGGATTCAAACACCTACGCACTGATGACGTCACCTTGTTTGGCTATTCAATGTTTATAACCGAAATACCAGGCTCCGTGAACAGCAGAACACCCAAACTGTAACTGATTAGGTTTATTTTTATAGCAATAGAGTGAATAGAGATGCGTTAAATAGCACTCTCACGGAAACATAGTAAAGTCGTAAATTTGTCGATCACCTGGTTGGCTACCTGATGTCACGTGGGCATCAAAAGGAAACTCTAGTGAGAATTAAACTTACATTCACGTATCGTCCGCTAAAATCAGTGACCCACCTCACTGGAAGATAACCGGAAAGTTATTGTTGCTGAATAAAAAATATTCGTCACAGATTAGAATGGTCAACATAGTAATTACAGTGGTTCTCAATATTAAACAGAGTACTTATAAGCGACCCAGGTGAAGTGTAATAAGGTGGATCCCCTTTTTGCCACCGATGACGTTGTGTTATTCATCGGAGGTCAAGTTACTGTACTGATACATTAGTGTCGAACTGTCATGTATGCCTTAATGATAAGAAAATATACATTGAAATAGACCTTAGTGATAAGACGAAAGATGTTTCCCGTTTTTTTTTCAGCCGGGATATGGGACGGAGTGAACTTTCTGAAAATGCTTTAGAGACATCAGACAAAATGATGTATCATATTTTTTAAGAGTTATTCTTCTTTAAGCTTTGTACACGACCCATGCAAGAACGAATTATGAACCTACTGTTGTGAAAACAAAAACCAACGTATACCCAATTAGTTGGAAACCATAACAGTATTTGATCTTAACCTACCCTGAGACAAATTGTGTTGTTATGTTCAAACAGAAAAGGTGAGCGAAACTGCAGAAAACCCATCACAGTGTAACTATTAGGATACTGAGTTGGTCACCGAGTGAGCAGCCTTTTTCACTTCAAACAAACGAATCAACTAACACCACAGATAACACTAACCAAGCAATCGGCAGAATAAAATGTTGCTCAAAAAAGCATACATAACGCTGTGTGCAAAGCATTGAACACGAGCGAAATGACGCCGAATTTGAATTGACACCTCCTGTTACAAACGGATTGGCAAGCACACTTATAAAACATGCATGCGGAGGAAATATTGACATTTTTTGGGTTGGTACAAGCAGATCAAGAGTTCTGCCTTTTGCTTCTGCAGAGTAGTAAACGGTAGTGTGTAATACGGCAAGAATAATCTTGGCCGCAACCGAAGTCCATTGTTCTGTCTCGACTCATATCATCCAGGTCATTTATTTTATACATTGTTTGATAGAACTCGGAGACGATAGAGATCACATTTTTTGGCAGTTAAAGATGACCGTCAAGGGATGATCACCTGACCTGACTCGCTCAAGCGAAAAATCTTAACACACCGTATGTCAATATACATTCCGTGATGGACACACTAAGTCGTAAATCACAGATTCAAGCGAATTAAACCGTAGTGTAAATAGGTTTTGGAAACAAAGACAGGATGCTTTTCAAATAGAGTATTCATGTGGTCTTGTGATACGCTATAAATAACACCACCAAGAAGGTAAGCCAGTGACGTTGAGAAGCGAGTTCAACGGAATTGTGTGGTGTTCGATTCGCATCGCACGGGAACGTGTGCGAGCAAACAGTCGAACAGCCTACGGCGTGAAAACTTCCTGAAGAACCTAGGTAAGACATGTAGTTATTTTTTTTTGCGAACTACTTTACACTTCATATTACAGACAAACCACTGAGACCTCTAACTTAAAATAGGAACCGTATAAGTGACTGAAGTAAGAGCTATCAATACTCAGTCAAAATTATTAAATGCAATTGAAGTCAACCATAATTTGCCGGTACTAAATGACTTTTATTTTGTATTTTCCAAAGCCGACAGAGCTATCACAGGTTTATTTAACCTATCACGGAGATGAAACTGTGTCAACCTTCCCCAGTAAATCTACACACAAGACAGTAACAAAGGCAAGAGGTGATTCTGCTTCTACCAGATGTTCAAAATCCACGAACAGGTAATCTAATATACGATTAACCAATGGATGCTGTGTTTTAGGAAGCACCCCAGATAACCACTAGTTTCACGTGAAACGGAAACAAAATATACAGATCTGAATTCCAAATTTTGAAATCCTGAATACGAAATAAAATAAACACTGCGAACCGATTGTCTGTGTCTTGCCTTGCTACAGGAAGCGAACTTTCAGCGGGGCAAATCCATACTGGACAAATTTTCATCTTTAGCTGTTACAATTGTGAAAAACGAAATAAAAACCATGACAGCATTGACCGAAATAAAGGCAAGCAACAAAGCGATCGGATCAATAGTCAATTAATTATTATCTTCTTGTTCTAAAAGTCAAGTGTGGCACATGTGCAAAAACATGATACTCAACACCTTTTGGTATACGTGCACATTTGCAGTGACAAGTATAAAAGTATAGCGATCCGAGACGGAAAGTAGAAATCGAAACGTTCTTAGCAAATATTTGCCTAAGCGACCTATTGAATTATCAATCGTTTAGCGCTGTATGTATGCATCAACCACAAGCACACTGAACAGTGTGCTTGTGGTTGATGCATACTCACATTTAACCGTAGCCTTTGCATTCCACTTAGCACTTACAAAAGAGCATCAGATTCTAGATTCGTTGTCGTTGGGGCACATCAACAATGAGCCTCTCCCTGTCCGTGCAGTGAGTTGTGAAATGACTGTGCCTCATATCTAACAAATGAATGACAATCGCGTGTGGATGATATTCATGTTGTCTGATAATCTCTTTAGAACATACAGTAACCATCCTGCCAAGTACAACCGACAACCGTACGATCTTGGTCATCATAACAGACAGCAATACACCAGTAGTTCACACTGATGCTTAACTGCCACACAACCACGATCTTCGTCAAGCTAGTCACACTTTGTTAAATGTGCTGAGCAATATTTCGATATCACTGATAAGGAGATACTGATCAGCATGAGACATAACAAGATCAAATTGAGTGCTCCGTTTCGAATCAGGCCACTTGAAAGACCGCTATAAAACGCAAGCGTTCAATTTACAATCTGTGCGATGTTTATGAAGACATGAGACATTCATTTTACGTCTGGTTGTGAAACAAAAAGTTCAAAACCTGTACTGAGTAGTGAATCACACCAGACACTGCTACCAACGGAAACGACCGGATGGGAAATCGAGACTTGGCCAGAAAAGCACTTAGTCACATTCTGTATTCAAGTCCGTATCCCTCCTACTAACGTTCCAAATCACGGACGTGCACCACCCTTTCAGTTTCATGCGGAAAGTGCGCAACCTGAGGATCGCAAGATAAAACGTCCTCCGCCGGAACTTCATAAAACACCGAATGTTTGGAACAGTGTGAAAAAGGTGACGCGAAACAAACTACGGCATGGGAAGCAACGGATCTGTGTTTGTTTAATACGGCGAGACCGTCGAATGTTGTGCACTGAACACAGCACGATTCGCCTGTTCTAAAAACATCGGCTCATCGCACTGTTGTATTGTCAACGCATATCCTGATCACCGATGGAACACCCCACATTTCTGCAAAATGTGGGGTGTTCCATCAAGCAATAAAGATTTTGTGTCACATTGATACATATGACTATGTTAGTGTGGTAAAAACGGAATACTCGTTTCTTGACTTTTACAAATGTGTATTTCGTCGTAACAGTAAGCAATCCTCCAAACTTTTGTTCACGCACACAACCGCGCACAAAACATCAGTTGTTCCCTATCTCGTACATTATCTTAGTAACAAACTAAAAACAGTGAGCGACCCGAAAGATATGTAAGATGGCCCTTTTCAGGGAGATCATCGACCAAATTGACTTAGCATAGCCCAATCGGTGAGGCTCCTCTATTGAAAAGCGGTAGCCCAACCCATGTACCGAGGGAATGCAAGTCGCTGATAGAAAGTAGACTTTATTGGTACATTCTTCTCTTTAAATATCGTGTTCGTCAGGGGTGTCCGATTTCCCCCTTCCTATTCAACTTTGTCATGGACGACATTCTGGAGGGTGCGCTTCCAGAATACAATGAGCTTGGTGTTGACCTTCTTCCTGGCGCTAGGTTGACCGATCTGG
>JTDE01004909.1:0-18082 GCA_014338405.1 Paragonimus skrjabini miyazakii
AGGAAGCGGGTGTTTGGCACTGATTGTCAAACGAGTTCCTTCGTTCAGTCACTACATTTGCACAGACTTAGATGGTTAGGTCATGTCCTAAGGATGCCAGCTAATCGCTTGCCACACCGAGCACTGTTTGCCGACGCTGCGGCCGATTGACTTAAGGTGCGAGGTGGACAGTTGATGACCTGGCGTAAAGAAATGAAATCGTTCAGGAAGGGGTTGGCTACTGTAGATCGGGTTCGTCTTCCGGGCTGGAGCCCTCGCGACTCAGGGAGTCGGTGGCTCGAAACTTTAGGTGAGATGGCAGCTAACCGAGCTCAGTGGCGTGAATGTTGTCGTTGTTTGGCCGAATTGTCCGTGAGGTGAGTGCACCTAATGACGTGGGGCGGTGAAAGCCGTGGGGAAACTGTCTTGCTGATGACGTCTTACTTTCACTTACAGCTCGGTGGTTTGTTTGCAAGGTGTAGGCGCCTTGGTGTTGTATGTTTGAATGTAGATGTAGCTATTGTTTAGTGGTTAGGTTCCCTCTCCTTCCTTTTTTCTCTTCTCTTCTTATACAGAGTTTACTTTTTCTTCTTCGTGGTTGTGTGGCAGTTAGGCATTAGTGTGAACCACTGATGTATTGCTGTCTATGATGATGATGATGATGGTCAAGCCTTCCAGTGTAATGTGTGGATTAGGGAAGACATGTTTTCCTGTTCGAGAATATAAGCTTGTCAGGTGACATCCCATTCTTTCATGGGTGTTGGTATTGACGCGCTTTCCAAAACGATAACCTATCAACCCTTAGTCCTTTCAAGTCCTTGCACACTTTTCTCTCTTATAGTCTCACTTAACCGCAGCGTTTTCATATGGTTGCGATGTCTGCTCGGCACAATTTAGGAACCTCCAATCAGAGACCAAGCTGCTAAAGCGTTTAAACATCTTCACTTTCACATCAGGAGCGGTGATACCACGGGTGGCAACTAGGGCAACATGCGTTTACTTTCATGCCACTTGTAGTGAACACGTGTGTATGCGCTAGACCCTCGTCCACTGACAATTTGAACCGCATATCCGGAGGAGCAGTTGAAACACATTCCCAACTGGCATCGAACTAAAGAACGCAGTAGTGTTTGGAAACAAACCGCATTTCTCCTGATAAGTTCGGCATTATGCGGCTTGACATCAAACTTCATAGTAATGCTTACTGTGAGGTCAATGACGCAGTGGTGAACTCGGTTGCCTCATGAAAGTGTGACATGAATTCTAACTCCACCCGTGGCAAGGATGTGCACTACTGACGAACTGTAATAAGAGCGAAACTCGAGTCTAGTTCTTTTCGAAATAGGCTGGCTGGAAAGTTTACCGGAGTGCGAAAGCTGCGATCAAAGTTGTGGTGTTCAACTTAAAAATTGCCAACTCCCCGACTACTCACCAATATACTACCAGGTGCTAAAAACCTTCCCAGGTATGTGGCTTACTTAAAGCCTGTCACCAATCGCAGCGAGTACATCTGCTAATTTGTCGTTTGACACGTTGTCCCGTTCGTGTGCGCTTTATTGAAACAAACACATTGGTCTGATGGTTAATGTGCGATCAGTATCCGGGGCATGAGATCTTTGAGGTTAGCGTTGGTTTCATTTAGGCGTTCTTGGATTCTTCGTTGGGACTTTGTGTGCGATGAACGTCTTGGGTTATAGAAGCCGTATGACTTAGCGATGAATCACAGTCAACCGCTCCGATATTATGGGGGTATGTATTCCCGCCGCTTCGATTTGTTTATCCATCAATTGGTTCTGCTTGTTCAGATCTTCTGATTGGTTTATGTATTTTCTCCTGTATTTGTTATAACACTGGTGTTAACACAATTAGGCAAGCATTGAAATTATGTATGCACATGCGTCCGCCATAAGGTTTCATACTTCATTGCTTCCGTTTTACTTCAGGTCGACCTAGCATGACAGACTATGGCTATTCATCGATTTGAGGTCGGGCAAAAGTTGCTCTGTTTCGAACCAGACAGCTCGAAAGCCAAAGTGATTTATCTCGCCAAAGTAAGATCTCGTTTGGATTTTATTGGCATACGCATTAGATTTTGAAGCATGTTAACAAGAAATCGGATGTTCCGTATTACGCAGTTCACTTTCAAGGTTGGAAATGCAAATGGGATCGTGAAGTCCCCGAACATTTACTGCTAGAGAATACAGAATTCAATCGCATGCTAAAACGAAGGATCGACGATATTGCCCACAATGTTAGTTTCACTTTAAAACTATTTTCATTTGCAGGTTCGGTGTCGTCTCAAACGAAAACAGCGCATCGATCAAGCACTTGAACTAGCCGCCATGAGCGGCGAAAGTGTCAATTGGGATCAAATCCCCGGATCTCAAAGACATGACCGAGGTCGTGTTCATACATGTTCACAACAAACTGCGACTGTAACCAGTTTGAACAATCCCTTGCCTACTAAGATCGATAATGTGCGCTCGGAGGAATTCGAGGCGGTTTCCTTAGATGAAGAAGATCCAGTGCAATCGCAGTATGAGAATTTACAGGTAAATCAGTTGTTTCTATTTTTCATGGTCTCGTTTAGGTCCATCGCCTGTTTACTGCACCGGTTGATTTACCAGGAAAACTGCGGTCTGTTTTGAACTCTCATGGACTTGGGACACCACCATCCGGAACCGGTAGTTGGTGCTCAGTGCTTCAGCTGTTGCAGAGCTACGTTGATGGATTTCCTTATGCTCACTCAGTTACTGTGTTAACTCAACTGCAAGGTGGCTGTTTAATGTTTGTTTTACGTTTTTGATTGTGAAGTAGGTCATTAGAAGACGGTTACATTTACCGTTACCTTGTTTATCCCATCTCCGTCGAATTGACTTATTCCCACTTCGATCCGGCCTTTTTTTAACTAATATATTATCCGTCGTCCACTACTAATCAACAGTTGATCGTTCATCCAGCATAGTCACATTGGCTTTGTGATCTTAGACTACCCACAGCGAGTAGTGTTTGGTCATGTTTCATTAAGTTACGTCTTTGTTCTGATCCAAGGCCGTCTGTCTGGAGCTGTTTCAACTTCACAACCGCTTAGTGGTGTTTTCTACTTTTACGTGACTGTTAGTTTCACACAGTGCATTAATTTGAAGGGCGATGCTGATTGAGCGTTTGGCTCCTTTGAGGACAACGATATTGGTGCGCTAAAGAAATGTATGTTGCATAAAGGTGTAGGTTTCTCTCATGATGTACGCTTCCATGTGTATTCGGCAACGACTTTTATGGTTATGACACCACTGTCTTTTGGGTAAAGTAGAAGGTGTAAGTTGGATAAGATGTCCTCAGACAAAGAGTACTCCGCTCACCCAGCGGTTGGCCATGACCATTGGTATGTCAGATTGGTTATTTTCGAAATTATCAAATCCGCCACGCTACTTATCAGTAGTAAATTTTCAATGCCCATTGCCGACGTTGGTGTATTTCAGTATAAGGTGATTGAGAAATTCTACCTTGTTGACTCGTAATCCGAACAGTCGAGCTAAAGGTTCTTGGTGAACTACACTATGCCAACTTCGTTCGATGGCATTAGAGACCGGAATGTATTCTAAGTCTTCTCGTTCTGTCAAACCAATCGGAAACAGGGTAGCGAGTAAAAATTGACACTTTTAATACCAGTTCACTCATATAAATAGGCTTTCATGCTACTGCGACGAGCACTGTCTCATGACTGAAACTTGGCGTGTGCTACGCTTCCGAGATACGAATCGACAACCCTAGCAGCGTCGTTCACTTGTGGATTACCCTTTAATGACTGCCCATCCATGTGCATTCTCAAGATTTCAAGTTGCACCAACACTGAGTCTTACGGTTAAGTCTGGTTTTGGTTTGCACTGAATAGCAGAATAGAGCAGCACTTGTTCAATTGAATTCTAGCGAGTTGTCGCTTGTACGCTTTCCGATCTGCTACGTTGTTCAAAATCTGTTGGTAGGAAATTCTCTGGCTGTAACGTCAATATCTTTCAAACAAAGAGAAATCAAAAGATGAATGGGGTATCGCCAGACAATCAGCACTCCAGTCGTCTAACGGTTGACCGTGGTCATTGGCGTATAAGTCTACAGTATCGCAAAACTCAAGTATTAATTATGTCGACATACGCTCCAACGGAAATTAGAGTGGCTGCATTCTGAGACTGTCTATCCGGTGTGTCTGAGAGCAATTTACTGTCAGATCTGGAACAGGATTAAGGATCATGGCAACACGTCGCCGACCTTTAGTATCTCAAGTAGGGTTTGACAAGGTTATCCAGCTTGCCATTCTATTTTGCAGTAGACAAGATCCTAGAGTGTGGCGTGACAGTGTGGATTTTCTCCTAGGCACTCGACTTAGAGACCTAAGGTGTTCAGACGACATCGCGTTGATCTGTGAGGGCTCACAAGGAGCCCATAACATCTTAGACAGACCAGATGCTTCATTTCGGTGTAGCTTTTGCATCTACCAAGTGCAAAGTGCTGCTGTGAGATTAGCAGGACTCTGCGCTTGCTCTCTTCTTTGGTGGTGAGCCATTGGAACTGGTCGAGAATTTGATGTATCTAGGGAGCTGTATCAGCGCTGGTGGAATGTCTGGTGAGATCACAAATTGTATAGTAAATACTCGGATGACATCTACCGACTTACACTATCTGTGTGTTACGACCCCACCTGATAGAGAAAAGACTAGAGCAACGCAAAGACCGCGAGCAGTATCTTTATCACGAACGAACGCAACGATAACGCAAAACGGTACGAAAATCAGGGCGCAAGTATCGGATTCCAACTCTCGCAACTAAGAACCCTCCAAGTAAGGAAAAAGACGGCTTTCAAACGAGCTTTATTTGTTGCTCAGTCCGAAGGCAAAATAGCGGTTTACAGCAACAGTATTTATAGGTTTTGGGTGGCCTTGGGCCTAGGCCACCGAATGAACCAGTCAGAAGCGACTGTAACATCTCGGATGTTCGAGAATTCTGGCGGGCCTTCAAATTCGCAGAAAATGAAGAAACCCATTTTCTTTGCAAACGCTAATTTTTTGGGAAAATGCCTTTTCCCAACATTGTGGCGTCGGAGTGATCTCATTCTTCCTGTGAAGGGCGAAGTGTATAATGCCACCGTAAAAGCAGTTCTATTATATAGCTGCGAAACCCGATCGATTCACGCTTAGGGTGTTCTTAGAGTGACCATCAGTGTCTTCGAAGCATTGGCGGCGTGTGATGAAAACACCGTTTCACCATTGACGAAGTTCGCCGATGTGTCTTCGGAATGGATAAACTCTGTCAACCTTTGAGCATTTTGGTCTGGTCTCACAGGTTTTGTTGGATTGGTCACATCTTAGGAATGCCAGCTCACTACCTGCTTCATCATGCCTTGTTTACGTGTGGTGGGTTGGGCTGTAAGCGGCAGCTCGACGGTCAGTGGTTGACTTGGATTCAGGGTATGTGGGTACTCAGTGATGCGCTCCCGGCTTTGTGGCTGGACTCTGAAAGACTGGACACTTTTGGTTGAGGACGTTGTCTTATATAGCGTAGAACAGAAGTCAAGGTGGCTGGTGTTATGAGTCTGTGTGCATCGCTTTAAACTTTCCTTCTTCATCCACCTACTTTTGTTTCTTTCTCCACCTTACGCATTGCTTTTCACATGTTAATCATATATATACCAAAAATACGCTGCGTGCTATCCGCGTTGTCTTTCGGAAACACTCTAAAAACTAGACAATCGTGCAAACGCGACATGATTGTCCAATTTTGGTCGTCTCGCTCCAAAAGTGATGTTGCTGAGTAGGAAATTTGGAGTTCTAGCACGACACATACTAGAGACTGTGGAGCACTTCACGTTACCCACCTCAACTTCAGTCATATTTTCGCTCGTGCTGACTTTGTTCTTTTTGCCCCGTGGTCGTGCACTCGTGATTATAAAATCGTCAACTGGCATTGTAGCAAAGACGATGTGGGTTATACTTATCGGGACATCTATGAGAGCTTGGTTTGATGTATGCTGTTCTAAATAAATTGCGCGGTTGTCATCATCGCCATAGATAGCGATACATCAGTGGTATTCACTGGGACTTAACTACCACATAACTATTGAAAAAAGCAAACCCTGTTTAGGAAGAGAGAGGAAAAAAGAAGGGAACTGGAAGGAACCTAACCATTAAATATAGCTACATCTATGTGCAAACATGCAACATCAAGGCGCCTATACCTTGCAAACAAACAAACGAACCATAAGTGAAAGTGAGACATCATCAACAAGACAGCTTCCTTACGGCTTTCACTGCCCCGCGTCATTAGTTGCACTCACTTCAGGGACAACTCGGCCAAACAACGGCAACATTCACGTCATTGGGCTCGGTTAGCCGACATCTCACCCAACGTCTCAAGCCACCGACTCTGCGAATCGTGAAGGCCCCAGCCCATGAGACAAACCCGACCTATAATGATCAGCCTCTTCGCAAACGGTTTCATTCGTCTACGCCAGGTCATCACCTGCCCACCTCATACCTTGCGCCAATCGACCGCAGCGTCGGCAAACAGCGGTTGGTGTGGCACATGACTAGCTAGTATCCTTAGTACATGGCTTAACCATCTAGGTGTGTGCAAATGTAAGGATTGAACGAAAGTACTCGTTTGACAGTCAGTGCCAAACACCCGCTTCCTAACCTCCTCGTTGCTCGTTCGTTGGTGCCACCCGATACGAGCGATTGAACACACACATCGATGGTCAAATACTTGAAGTCGGTTCACGTCCTCTACTCTGAAGAGCCATGTTTCGCTGCTGTAAAATAATACAACCCTCACTGTTGTCTGAGATACGCCCCCCTTACTTTTCAAAGAGATACCTTCTTGTCGCCATAAGTGCCTCAGATTAGTAAGCACCGCCCTAACCCTAGAAATACGTGCCTCTATTTCATTCCGTGCACCTCCGCCGCCGCCGCTGATGCGGCTTCCCAGGTATACAAACCGTTCAGCAACAACCTCCATGACTTCATTATCCAAAATCGTCAATCTTGCAGGAGCACTGCATTTTGAGGCTGCAAAGTGCATTCCGAAGTACTCAGCAGAACGCGAAATGGCGCTCAGCGTTGCGTGTGCTGTTTGAAAGTTGTCAAACAGCAACACGTTGTTGTCAGCATAATCGAGTTCAATTAATCTTTCACCAGGCATCTTTTACGTGTCACAGGCAGTCCTCCATTATTTCGTCTATGACGAAATTGACCAAAAATGATGAAATGGGACAGCCTTGACGAACGCCGCTCCTGGTGCTGGAATTGTCAGACAGTTCACCGTAAACCCTAACCTGAACATTGGTATGGGAGTAGAGCGTCGACTGTATGTTCACATACTTGGTCGGTACAACCCTGCGTTTAAGCAACTAAAAGTTTAGATTGATCTATCGATTCGAATGCACTTTTATAGTCGAGTAATACGGCAATTGTTGGCGGGCGGTAGACATGACGCTGCTCCAAAATTTGACGAAGGGTAAAAATGTGACCTATACAACTCCGGCTAGGACGAGACTCTGCTTATTCTTCCCTAAGATTTTCGTCTTGGGCGACAGTGAGTCGACGGAGTATAATGGATGCTAGAACCCTAGAAATGGCTGGGGTCAAACTAATTCCTCTATGGTTTTCGCAGGAGCTCCTGATACCTTTCTTGAATATGAGTGCTATTATCGACTGACTCAGGTATGGAGGGATGGTCTCTGTCGTTCACACAAGCTGAATCATCTAGGTCAATAGCCCCAACTAACGCCTCTCCATCTTCTTTGAAAAGTACCGGCACGATATCATCTGGACGATTAGTTTTATTACGATTGAGAGTCGAGATGCAGTGGCGAACCTCAGTCTCGGTGGGTGGTTCCAAAGATACCGACCAGGGTGCTACGTCACAATTTGTGGTGGCAACACAGTAGAAGCTTTCCAGGTGTTCAGCCCATCGCTCCAACCTTCTGGATTTATAATGGATGAGTGTGCCATCTGCCTCGCTGATAGCCTCACTGACAGATGGTCGCCTGGGACCAGTAGCACGGATCAGCTTAAAGAGTTTGCCGGTGTTCCCTGAGGCAAAAGCGTTTTCCATTTCTTTAACTTTTTCCAATAACCAAGCCTCACGATCAGCCTTTAGACTACTTCCTGCGGAACTATCAAGAGGAGCTTGTCGTATAGCTTTTAACAACTCCACGGATTTCTTACAGATCTGGTGTTTTTTTTATCCCAGGTACACTCGTATCGCATGCTACACTGTCCGCTTCATGAATAGCCTGTTAGATCTCGCTCCAGCAGCTGTCAGGATATTCAGAGTACCACTAAGGCAGCTTTCCAAGCTGGTCGTTGTCCAGCAGCAATAAGAACAAAACGGTAACATACCAATGCATGATCTGAGTCCAAGTACGTGCTCCAATAAGAACGACAGTCTTGAATGGAACCACGCCACCTGTAACTAACAGCTATGTGGTCTATCTGAGACCAGGCCTGATTCGGAGAAGGTGGGCGCCAATTATAGCATTGACGTGCACGATGTCTAAAACTAGTGCTGGCTAAAAACAGCTTATGCTCAGCACACAACGCTGCAACAATCGCCCTCCATTATCTGACCGATGTGACGCTATCCCAAACCTATCACCTAAACGAGATTCGGCCTCACCAAGGCGGCCGACCTGAGCATTCATACCTCCCGCCAGAACGACTGTGTCAGAGCCACGTGCTGACTGAAGGAGAGCGGCCAGATCCGATTTAATGGCATCCGTGACGCTAACGTCATTACAGTCAGTAGGAGCGTAAGCAGACACAATGAATAAATTTCTGAAAGTCTTGCGTCTAGAGTTGGTCTTAACTGAACCCGTCAAGCGGACGGCACAGAGTTCACTGTTGACAGGAATCCAATCTATCAATGCGGCTGCGGGCGTCGTGCTGAGGACTATACCTACTCCAGCATGACCCATATAGGCGTCTGTGGAGTCACCTGAAGTGTATAACCAGTATCGGGTAGACAATGCGGGTGCTGTTAGTTCCATACGCTGACTACTATCCTGGATTGTAGTTTCCGAGATACAGCAAACATCGATTTGCGAGCGAGAGCAGCCTGTTGACCTATCTGTTTTAGAGTGCGAACGTTGAAGGCACCTATATTAATTCGCATTCTAGGTCTAAGCAAGGGACGAGGGAGACCTGAAGCTGAATGGCAAGAGACTGAACGTATCGGCCCAGTGTTACCACGGTTAGCCACATCTGTTGTGGGACCTGTAGAGCAATTATCATAAATGGATGTTGGGAGGGCCCTGAGATTTAAATTTGATAGGACATTGGGGAGGGGTCAGCAGTAGCATGTTCTCGCCTATCCACCCTGTTGTATGCAGCAGATAGGGCGACCCGGTTTATACTGCGAGATGGCCGATGCAGTATGGAATTATTTATGTAGTTAATATTCATGGTTGAGTATGGGCTGAGATACTGCCAGGGCGCCCAGACCTAGACAGGAGAACGATTAGGGTTCTCATCCAAAGCCTTTGGGTGGAAAGCCTATACCTCAGGGCAGCGGGTGGGTGATAGTTTACCAGAACTGGTACATTTTTCAGAGAAAGATGCCAACCTTCTTCCAATGTCCAACCTGGAGGATCAGGAGACTGGTTTGTCAGACCTTTGCTCATTGGCCTGCCTGGTATGAGTGAATCTGTCGGTGTGGTGGCCACACCGTCCAGTTTAGCCCGATAGGTCATCGCGATGTGCAAGCCGTCACACCGCGTCAAGTTCCATTCTGCTTGTGATGGATTGTGTTTGTGGCGTAATCAGTTTTATCGTTCTGTGATCCTTATGAGCACACGTTACTCGGTAATTGGTGGCTTTGAATATGACACCTATTGACATCTCAAGTCACTAAGCGGTTGCGTATTTTTGCTAAAGTCATGTAATGAATCAGTTTGTCAAGTAATTGCTATCTTATTGTTCCTTGTTCTTAGTGTGACGGTCATCAACTTTGTTCGTTCCTTATCCAGTTGTACTGATTTGACGGATTTGCTGAACATTTTAAATAACGGTTCAACTAGCCGGACTCTGTATTTATTGTGTTTCCGTCGGCCGTCAATCGGAAGTAGAAGTATAAATTGCTGCTCTGCTCAAGTGTTTGCAACTGTGTCTGGTTACAGATGTTGTTGGTCGATTGTCCATCATCTGCTGATTTTTTGTTCAGCTCATCTCAAAGTTCCACTTTGGGGCACTCAGCGGAACACTGAGTACCTTTTATGTGTTGCTGAAAGTGGTCATGTAGTCATCTTTTCAAGATACTGGCATAAGTTCCCCGAAAAAAAATTATTGGCGGTACATTCTGTTGTTTTTACTTCGAATTTTCTGGTCGATCTCAATAGTTCGGTAGTCCAGACGATTCCCAAGTAGCCGAATTGTCATCGAAGATTGCGAGTGGTGTGCAGGTACAACAGCGTTGTGTAGGGACTGGACATCCAAAACTCTAGACACCTCATTCACTATACAGTCTACCCATGAAGAATATGCATTTGCCACCGTGTGAGGAAGGCAATTTGAGAACGTGACTGCACATAAAGGGTTTACTGTCTCTAGTAGACGCTATCCGAGATGGCGATGTGTCGCAGACAATGGCGGACCTGTATCCATACCATTTCTAGTTCTTCCACTTAGTCTTGTTTTAATAATTTTCAATCTTCTTAGTAACGTTTTCTTCTAGGATATTCCACGTCACTGTTGAGGTGAGCGGCGGCCCGAGCCACAGTACCTTTTGGTCAGGCTCATGGCTGTTGTGATGATGATGATGATGATGACTGTCTCTAGTGAATGTGGTCAGATAATTCAGTATTGGCGTACGGTTTCTTGGCACGTGGAGACTGTAACTTGTATGGTTCCTCTTAGCCCCCCCCCCCTATCGAAGACATGTTGCTTGGAGTGAATGGCCTGGCTGGTCTCTGAAAAATGCATTGTGTACATCAAACGGTGTTAGACAAGTGTGTCCATTGTATATTTTCCATTCCAGCTACGTGATGGTATTCTGGGAGAAGCAATGGACCTTTCAGAGAATCTCACAGTGGGGCGTCTGTGAAGTAGTTAGCTGTCCTTTATTGAATTTCTTAATAACGTTATTTCACTTGGTTATTCTACAGATAGTATGTTGACCATACTTGACTGTTTACATCACACTGCTGGGCTGTATGGGCTACGCTTTGCTCTTTCTGAGCGTAAAATGGTCAAGAATTTAGTTGTTCCTGACCTTATACTTTATGTTGCAGGCGTGCCGTTAATCACTTCACCTGTATGATTAGTGTTGTCTCACCAGGTCGCTTTGTTGCTGGTGCAGTGTCTGTGAGGTTGAAAGAGGCACATGACACATTCACAAATGCTCATCACCTGTGGCGTGATAAAGACGTTCTCGTTGTTGGTTCAGAATGGGTGTACGTATCTCATCTTGTTCTGCGGATCGGAGGCCTGATTCGTACATGCGAGGAATTCTCATTAGCTCTTGATGTTCGACCACAATTGTCTCCGAGAGTTAACCGGTATCAACTGAGCCTACTGCCTTAAGAGTTCAACAGTCCATCAGCGTGTGTGTAAGAACTGTGCAAGTTAGCGACCGTTACTTGAGATAGGTTCGGGTGCCGATGGAACTTCTGTTATGCCGCGCGTTGTTCGGTACGTTTGGAGGGGATCACAGGAATTAAACGATGGCGTGTTCGCGGACCGTGTAAGCTCTGACTGCCTTGTCGAACAACGTTAGGTCAAGGGGACTTCTACGTCGTTGGTTCGATCTATTGCGGTTAATGACGGGACTGTATCTACAAAATTGTTGATTCTTGCTCATGTACTTTTCTCGCTTTGTCTGTTTATTTATGTACATTGCAGTGCATGCCTATTTTCCTGGAAATGTTATCATGTGGTCATACTAAATTGAGTTAATGGACCTACGTCTTCAAGAAGTTCGTCATTTGTTCAACCCACTTTTGAAGCCGGATTAATGCAGGCTCACTAACAAATTAAGTCGGTTACCGCTGGGCAGCCAGAATTCAATCATTTGGAATCCGTCCACTAATGCTGGCGTTTAGGTAATCTGTCCGTGTTATTTTAGCAAGGAAGATGAAAACTAAGGGAGTTCAAAAGCTTACGTTCATTCCTAACATCGTAAGACACAACGGTGTATTCAACCTGCGATTGTGTTAGCCGTTGCGACGTCTTATTGTTCTGGTTGTGCTTGCTGTTTGGGTACTCGACATTCGTTAATCCCTCACTCTGTGGATTGTTATCAGGACCAACGGTAGCTTGATCTGTCTTACCCATTGATACGGCCGAATACTGATTATGTATATGTATATATGTGTATATTGTTCGATTGACTTCACTCCTGTTTTCTCTCGTTACTCTCAGTTTCTTGCTCTGAACGTGCTGCACGTGTCCTTGGACCTGCCTATCTTCGGACGGATCAGAATAGGATACTATGCGCTGATGTATGTTCCAGCCTTCGTGTTCTGTTCGATACAACTTTGGGATCCGGGCTCCATCCACTCGAACAACAAACGTCAGACAGACTGTAAGCGTTTATCTGGAAGTGCAATTTCTTGCTGATTTATTTTGACATCAACTGTCAGTGGTGTGTTCGCCTTAATGGTTTCTCTTTAAGTTTTGGCATCCTCGTAGTATTCAATCCTTTAGTGATCCCGTATGTCTCAGAGGAGGCGCGAACATTCCGGGATGTGAATAATGCATGCTTAGTTTTGCTTTGAATGTTTAAGGAAATTATGATTGTATTTTCCAAAATATACTGTCAGTGTGTATTACGCTATCATAGCATGAAATTATCTGCAGAAATTCTACATGGATGGCTTGTGTGCATCTCACATAGATGTCGTTGGAATGCAGACGATTGAGAAACTACTACACGTAAGGTCAAATGCGGTTTGAAGATTATCTTGTAGCCACTTGTTCACAAGTTGGATTGAATGTGAACTCGTATTTTGGTAACATACCATGAGTCTGTCATAAGCCATTAAGGTTGCTCCTGGCTATTCTGAGCTTGACGTTCATTGCGTAAACTACATGTAAATCGCTGACGCATTTTGGAGTCGGCATGTAGTTGTGATCGTTACTTTGCGGATGTTCTAATTGCGAGCAATGGCAATGGTGTACTATTGGTGCTGCAACAACCCGGCGTCACGGGCATTTGTATATCGTCTCCACTGACTCCTGTCGGCCGTGACCACTGGACTGTTGGCCTAATCAAACCTTTTCCAGTCGGAGCGATCTGATTCCCACTTAATGTAGGGGGACGACTGCGTTGTAAGCGGGGTTTTAACATTGACGCATGGGTTCAGCCATTGATGTTACCGTTATCTGGCCCAGCAAGAACAAATAGTAACGGTCGACCAAATACCGGTTTGATTAACCCCAAATCTTTCCACTCTCAGAGTTCCAGAAAGGGAATGACTAACTTGTATTCGCAAACTGACCTAGTTTTCGCATCAAACTTCCTATGCTGAAACTCTTTATCCCTAGGTAGTAACTCCAGTGTGCGTCACTCCAGGTTTCGTATTTGAGGGGCGCAGACGCCCAGTTCTGTTATCACTCTCTGTGTTTCAACAACTGATCGTGGTTCAGCTGCTCTTGTTCTAAGATGTCCTTGTTTCTGGCGGTGAAGACCCTGTTGTCCAAATGTCACAGTACGCAACAGCCCAAAACTGCATAGCTTGTGCGGCATCTGTCCGGAATCGGGTGTATTTGCCATCATAACTCCTGAAATCAGTCGGTCTCCTTCGGCGGTTATATTTTTCGCATGTTCGTTTCCAACAGTCCATTTTGAACCTGTGTTCAACCGCCTTGATTGTTTGAACAGTATTTCTGCCTGCCTTCAATGTCTTTGAGAGTTACTGCCCAAATCACTCCATTCTTAGCACCACAGTAGTTTGCAGGAAATGACAACCTAATCATGATCGTTTGTAATTTGTTGAAGCATACACACTGACTACCGACTAGCCCTTTTGTACGACTTAATTCCAATCGTGTGGACAGCGCGGAATCTGCAGGGACTTCCTACTGTCCGTTTGTGATATCGTTCAATACTTTTCGGGCGTAAACATGAACAAAGTTGGCAATGTGTTCCTTTGAAATTAAACCTCATTACAGATTGGCAACGTGGAATACATCCACGATGAATGCTGACATTTGTGGGAATATATACATTTCAGCTGCTCTGCTGTGTACACTTTCGTTGCACTGACTGAGAACAATTCTTATTGCCATCTTCCAGTCAACAGAGTATCACCGTCCTAAATTTGCAGAAAAGACCTTGTAATTCTGTCCATTTCATTTTCGATTCTGCGCTCTTGCACACAGAATTAGTCCCAGTGAAGTTCGTAATATCCGACGAATTTTATTGAAAAGCGTTCAGAGACAATCGAATTGCTTTATTGAGCTCACCATTCAGTGCATTCTTTTACGCCTATAATGACCGTCTACGACCATTCAAGCATTGACCTCGATATCTAAGTGACCGGGTTGACTAGCCCATCAAGCGTATCCCCAGGTTGTGTATCTGGAGCAGTGCATTACAGCACAAACGACGACTATGCGTCTCGTAGAGACTGCCCTGTTCAACTCAGCCATGGACGATAACTTATCATATCGTCGTCAGCTATTGGTGGCGTCACACCACTAGAGAGTGTCATTTCGGAGTAACCGCCCTGACTCAGATCATGCCACTGTTTGCGTCCACTTTGGTTCACCGTTCACTCAAAGATCATTTACCTACAAACATGAAATACTCAGGGAGACATTTTGCGACAATGGTACCTGAAACGCATATCGAAACTGCACTGACAGTTGAACTGTCCAGGTCCCAACAATAAAGTGATTCAAACGAGCACTTGACAAATATCTCAACAGCTGTACCAACCTTATGTGAAGAGGTCTATTCCAAATGAACATCGGAGATGATGCAGGAGCAGATTTCTGCCGATACAGCAGAACTTATGAACAAACACCGACTGATCCCCCTGACTTTGAATATGACGACTGCCGTGAACTGAAACAAGGTTACGAAGGGTCAGCGTTAAGATCATGTTTGCTTCTCTGAGCGAGTCAAAGAGATGGTGAAGAGGAACAGCTGTATGCTGTTTTCCTGATTCGTGGTTGCACTGGTCATCGAAAATGTGTTCGTGCGACTATATGTAGAAAATATGGCTAACGAATTTACAACTTGGCGCAGTGACTTAACGAATGGGCTGAGCACTTTGAGGAACAGTTCAGCTGGCCCGAGCTAACTTCTTCATATGTGGATGTTAGAGATTGTGGTTAGTTATAACATTCCAGATTATCCTCCATCGGAAGCTTATGTGACTTTATTGAAACGTAGTAAAGCTCCAGTTAAGAACCTTATTCATCCAGCACTTTTCAAAAATGACCACACTCCTTCGTTTCAACTGGAAGAGGCACCTCAAAACTAGTGGTTGTCGACAGTCATTCCTATTTTTACGAAGATGCCGAGACGTCATGTGATAGTTACAGGGATATCAGCATTGTCTCTCTCGTAGCCAAACTACTCACTGGTCTCATAATGCGGCGGTTTCTGAAACAGAAAGCGAATCACAAAAGGAGAGACTGGGCAGGTACCCAACCTGGTCTTGGGTGTGTCGGTCATATATTCACCTTGTGACAAATACTAGAACATCGACACTCTGTTCCTTACCCAACGTTCGGGATAATTTCGGACCTAAAAACTGCTTTAGATTCGGTTGCCCGACACAATTTCTATTATTGTATTCGTTGCAGAAGAATCCCAGTGAAATACGTCAATTTGTTGAACTCGTTGTATGCCCGCTCTAAATTCATTTATAGGCAGTTATCTGAAGCATTCTCCACGTCAGATGGCGTTTGAGAATGGCATCCGATCTCCTCTTTTCTTTTCAACTTTATAATGGACGTTATTTTTTAAAGAACACCTGGTGGTCCCGAGGATTTCGGAGTAGATATTCTACTAGGTAGTAAACCGCATTACACGGAGTCATCATCATCATCATAGACAGCAATAAATCAGTGGTTCACACTGATGCTTAACTGCCAAACAACCACGAAGAAGAAGAAAAAAGCAAACCCTGTATAAGAAGAGAGTATAAAAAGGAAGGGGACAGGAAGGGACCTAACTACTAAAAATAACTACGTCTATATTCAAACATTACACGGAGTATTCGGACGACATTGCTTCACTTAATTCCTCTACACAGACCTTTACTCGCATACTACGCTGAATAGTTTAAATCATGTGACTGTTCTGCACTGTATACATTTTACACTTTGGAGACCGTCGGTCGCTTTATTCACCTTGATAACCTAATCTGGCCAGCCTCTAGCATTAGTGACGAGGCGTTCACGTGGATAGAAAAAAATATGTAGTACATTTGTCAGCCTCTGTTCCCTGTGGCGTCGCAGACACCCATTTGTCTGTTAAAAACAGAATTTGCAGTGTGTGCGTGCGCCCAGTTTTGCTTTGTTGATCAGATACCTGGCAGGAGATGCGTATAGACTATCGATATTTGATTACCGTTGTCTTTACCGGTTAGCCTGTGTTAAGTGGGCTGACTGTGTGAGCAACATAGCAGCCCATCGGTACACATTTCGGGAAGTGTGCAAGTTCGCGACCGATAACCTGGATAGTGAAAAAGCACAATTCTCTCTGGTTGGGTCACGTACTCAATGCAGCTATCGATGATAGGAAGAAATCGCAAAGCGGCCAAGTGATGACGTGATCACGGGCTATGAATGCTTTGTCGGTTCCGCTGAGCGAGGTTTGTAGATGCCATCTACCTGCTTGGAAACACTTTAACATGGCAGTGCGTCATCGTCAGTGGCGAGCTTGTATCCACATACTTGGTGATTTTTCTCTTTCATGAGACTCCATTGTTTTTGCCCGTTTATCGCCTTTTTCCTCGCCGAACATTTGTACTGGTTTATCATTCACTATTGCTATTGTCAGGACCAGCAGAAGCCCGAGCCATTGTACCCACTCCTATAGCTCAACGCTGAAAGTGCTGATAATGATGATTAAACTCAACATCGCGATGCCTACACCGCATACGTGCTCAGTTTGGCTCGTATGCGCGCCCTGTGTTCGTTATTTGTAGTGGTCAGCGTACACCTTACCGACAGTATAAATAAATACATCGTTTAGTTAATTGACTGAACATAACTCCACACAATATCTGGGCAGCGGTTACACCTTCTGATTGGAGCCTCCACTAAATTATCTGTGCTGAATGAGGTCATTCGAGAGAGTAGTCTTGTCCGCTTTAGAACAAGGGCCAGCCTATATTGCATCGTTGTCATTACATTCTGTTAAGGCCGTTGCTAGTACGAGCTCACGAATTGATGTGGGCTGTGTCCATATTTTCTAACAGAGGTTCAGCAATTACCATCAATACTCAATGTAGTTAACAATCTAACGATTACGCCTACGATGAGCTCATTTCCTCTATTCTTTAATATTCAGCCAAACTGAGTTTTACAACAACGGACGTGCCTTTTCGCCAACCGCACATTTGCCCCCAACAGTTCAGTCTGTGTACCGATACACGTCACCTCGCTATGAATTGTTACCCGACCTGGAAGCAGAAAAAGCCCCAAACCTGCCGTGTTTGAATTGCCCCGCCCATGATATACTGCGTCTGTTCGGTAAGTCATACAACACATTTGCTCTGCCACTGAGTTCGAGGCCTCAGTATTATCCATAACTCTCCTGTTTGACGGAGCAATAATTCTGTTCGGCTGTGAATAACCTGTCACAAGGAGACTGGACCTTGATGCGGTGTGACGGCTTGCACATCGCGATGACCTATTGGGCTAAACTGAACGGTGTGGCCACCACACCGACAGATTCACTCATACCAGGCAGGCCAATAGGCAAAGGTCTGACAAACCAGTCTCCTGGTTCTCCAGGTTGGAGGTTGGAGGAAGTTTGGCATCTTTCTCCGAAAAATGTACCAGTTCTGGTACACTACCACCCACCCGCTGCCCTGAGGTATAGGCTTTCCACCCGAAGGCTTTGGTTGAGAACCCTAATCGTTCTCCTGTCTAGGTCT
>JTDE01004909.1:24880-42063 GCA_014338405.1 Paragonimus skrjabini miyazakii
CTTTGCCTTGGCGTTGTTGTCAACCTTATTTGCTGTTTTGATTCGACGGACTATGCTGACTGGAACGTCGGCCCTTGCAGGTTCAGCCATATAAGATTGGCCAAAGAGGAGCAGTCAGACAGAATGCAGCTGGGCTCGATGTGGATGATGACGATGTTATGTTTCTGTTTGATGTTTGTTCTTTCCTGATCCGGTTTTCTGTGTGACTTGTTCTTCTCTACAGTAGCATTGGTATGTTAACTTTACAGGTGTGTAGCTGTCCAACCTGTGTGTAGCTACTGCAATTCAGTCGTTGCTCGTGGTCGATATTGTTGCGATTGTGTGCATTCACATGTGTGTCCCCGTTGTTTTGCGGCACAGGCTTTTGAGTCAAAAGCTTTGTTTGAGGGCTCTACTCGCTCTCCTGTCTAGGTCTGGGCCTCCTGACAGTACCTAAAGTCTCATATAAACCGTGGTTATTCAACGTAAACCAAATACCATACTGCATCCGCCATCGCGCAAAGTAAACCGCCTCGCCCTATCTGCTGTTTGCTGCAAGGAGGACATGCTACTATCAGATCCCTCTAATGACTCCGCCCGCGCGATTCCTAGAACAGACAGTGCTCATTCGAGTCTCAGTAACACGACGACCAACGTGAGACATTCCCTGAGACACAAGACGCTTTCCATTGGAACATGGGATGTGCGCACGCTGCTGGATCGATGCAGCACCACGGAAAGGCCAGAACACCGAACCGCCCTCATCGTTATAGAACTGTGCCGGTATGGCAAGGACGTAACAGCCGTGAATGAGACAAGGCTTGCAGACCAAGGTAATCTCCGAGAGCAAGTGCTGGGTACACCATTTACTGGATAGGTTACTCGGTATACGGTTCTCGGAAGCATGGTGTCTGTTTCGCAGTCACTGATCACATCAACGCTCTGATGATAGGTGAACCGCACGGCGTCAGCCCTCGAATGCTATCTGTGTGCCTGCAACTCGGTCGAGGTAAGTGTGTTTCATTTATATGTGTTTATGGTCCAGCTATGTGTCACACTGATGATACAAAGGACCAGTTCTATGGTCAGCTTTCCGCTACAATCCGGTCGGCACCGCTGAGTGACCGACTGTTTGTTCCGAATGACTTTGTAATGTGCAACGGAGTGGAGGCACTGAGGAACAGCGATTCTCTGAAAGACGAGGGTCAAACGCGAATCTGGAATGGTAACGAAAACGGACAAGCATGAGCCAGAGGCCCAGTAAGTCATGCACACAACTTACACAGTCGAAAACTCAAATGGCGTCAATCACACGACAGCGAACTGTATTACAACTTGAACGCTCAAGTTTGGCGCGACTCGATAGTCTGATTGGCAGTCCCCGGACCCTGTGGCATTGGTTCAGTCAATGAGAACGGTGACCGTCTGCTTCATCTGTATGATACTCACAAGCTGGCTGTCGAAAACACCCGATTCCAGCTGGATGCAAACGACATCACGACGTGGACTCATCCACAAGGCGATCATCATTATTTGCTTGACTACGTGATTGTGCGGCAGCGCGATACTCGTGAAGTGCGTGTCACGCGAGTGATGCGCGGTACTGAATGTAGCACCGACCCTAGTTTGGCCAGGACCAAATTGTTTGTTCATGTATGTAAGCTTGTTTATTATAGATCCTCCAGACAACGGCAAAAGTTGGATGTCAAACGATTTGAGAACTGTAGGACGAAGGCTGTTTTTCAGCGTGCCGCTGCCGCTCGTCTGCAAGACGCTCCTTTATCCACTGCCTTTGAGGGTATGTGGCGTCACCTTAAGGAACAGATCACGACAGCAGCCACCGAAACAACCCGTGGCGAACGCCAAAAACATCCGAACTGATTCGACGACATCAGTGCGGTTATCTCTAACTTGTTACGAGGGAAGAATGCGGTCTTTTTCACTTCCGCAATGGACCGAGAGCGACCTTCGGGAGTACTCGTCGTCAATTGGCCGAGCGTGTTCGTGGAATCAAGGACGACTGGTGGAGGAAACAAGATAAGCGAATGCAGGACTACGCCGATCGCCGACAACACAAGGAGTTCTACGATTCGCTTAAGGCAATTTTCGGTCCATCCGTCCAGTCTCCCAAAGCACTGATTGACGTGAACACCGTCTGTTCGTGCATGCATTTAGGGGATATCATGAAATTCAGGCGCACACACTTCGGTAGCGTACTAAATCGTCCTGCTGCCATTGATTGAGTGACCGTGAACAGCCTGCTACAACAGGCCATCAAATCTTTACTTGCTCTCGCCCCGGATTTGTCAGTTGTGCAATACCGTTCGCATCTAGTAGTATCCCGTTCAACTGAATAAAAATTTTGCAACTGTAGCATCAGGTTTATACAATTTGGTGTATGTAGTAACAGGCAGTAGCATCGACAAGGCCCACATCAGAGAATGAAGGTTATGGATCCATCAGTTATCAAAGCTGACTCGTCATTTGCGTCTCAGCACTGTCCGTGAGAAAACACTCGATCCCCTGAATCAAGTAGTTGAAGTGAACATCGACTTATTTTTGCCGCTATCCAAAGTTACTTCTGACGCATACTTTTACTCCGACCTACGGGTTCAGGATGTTCGTCCCCAATCTCGTAATCTTCTGCATCGGAGATCCCGCATTGAAAGACGTTTGTTGAGAAATAATGACCTGTACGTGATCCTTCATTCCAACTGTTTTATCGCCTTGCTCTCGCACTGTTTCAAACAGCTGAGTCGATTATCACGAAAGAGAAAAGGTTCAACATGGTGTGAGGCCTTCTACGGCAAACAATAGTGTTTGTCTGCAACCTTCTCAAGGAACCATTGTGTCAAAGAGTTGGTTACGGGATCCCAACAGGATAGTTTTCCACTTACACACTGGAACGACACCACTTTGAACCGATATGTTATCTACGATAAATCTTCGTTCACGTGACCGTCCAAAACCGACGGCAGCATTAAAATCCCGTTATAATACCAGCCATAAAATTTTGTGACTTACTGCAATCATGCCCTCTTTTGCACTGTCAACTTCAGACTACACGGCACTGTAAGTGGATTACTCGTTCACAAGGTGAAGAACAAAACCCCAACGATCTTCACAGCTACCTGCTTTCTCAAAACTGCTTTCCTTATGTTCAAAGACAGCGCGATCTCACGCATTACTGTAAGCACTTCGTTTTCACGATAGACATTTTTGTTCACTGGTATAGCAGCACCTCGTCAACTTGTAATATTACTGGCAAGGTATCAGTGGGAATGTCTTTGAAAACCGACATCCTTTGTGACGTTGAAAAAGTGTCTGATTGTCGCCGGGAAAGAAAGAGTGTACAATGCTTGTGCATAATCCGTTTTACTCTATGGTTCGTGACGAACATGTCGACAGAATTGTTGGGTTTGACTGTTGTTGACTCGGTCAGCTGTCGCACATCCAGTGAGATGGTCACATGTGCAACGCGGCTGTTCGCCAACACATATTGCATACACAGTCGTCTGGTCGACTGATAGAGTTGCACGACCTGTGACTGTCCGTATGTCAGTTGAAGGTTTATCACATCGAACCTCATCTATGAAATCCATGAACACCTTGTTGAAGTCTCTGTGTGGCCATACAGTGACATGATCGCGCAATATGGTGGATCTGACTATTCCAATGTATTCAGTGGATTGGTGTTACCTGTGTGATTGGAGACATCGTGACCAGCGATTCTTGCGAGATAGCTGTACGTCACAGTCAATGGCGTGCGTGTACCCACAACATCTGCGCTTTTCCTAATCAACCCTACTTCACCTCGTTTTTGTTTGATATATTCGTTCTAGTATAGTCCTCGTTACTGTCGCGTCGAACAGCGGTTCGGATCACGCCACCACCTCGCCGAGGTCATGGCCGTTATACTGAACAGGAAGAGAAGAGGAGGAGAAGAAGAGGATTGCGAGGACAGTGCTGGAACCTTCGAATACATAGTAGAGTTTGTAAACGAGGCTGAAAAACTCCAAACCTAGTTCACCTCGGTTCGTGTTCGGAACTTATCGACACAGTTTTTGAGATACAGAAACATTATTGACGCAGTGCATGTTTCTTGTTTTTCTCCCCCGATAACCAACATGCCGAAGCATTCTTAAAGTTTTGTCGCGATTATTTTTACATCTGTGCTTTTTAATTGACGAATGCTAAACAGGTATCGGACGTCTTTACACTGGTAGGCGTCATAGTAATCTCAGTTCTGCGTATGTACAATCTGACTCCTGGGACGTGCAGTGGTACACGTATCTGCAAAACATTGAATGTCCTTATTGTCCTGTCACTAGGTATGAGTTGACCTGCTCCCTATGAACGTCTATCGAGAATTTGTGTCTTTTCGTGCTTTCCCACTCTGGTTGACAGAACCGGTTTAATCGAATTCAGTGTAAACTGCTGGTTGTTCTTCGAGTTATTAGTGTGAAGTGGATTTTAGGTTAATCAAAATTTCTCCGTAATGCTTGGATTTAATTCGTTATGTTTGAACCTACGTATTGTTTCGTGTTCAAGCCAACTGTAGCGCAACTATCGGAAAATCGACAGCAGGTTGGATAGTTTAGGAAACGAGGTTGTCGTTAGAAATCGGACCTTTGTTCACACCACTGAGTGATGTCCATGGGCTCTGTCAATCTCCATGTTATGCGATCGATTTGGAGCGCTCGGTACGAACATATAGGCGAGTACGCACAGTAGTGGGTTATATAGAATTTAACAAGTTACCTTTCAGAAGGACTATCGAATTGACACAAACGCTCACAAATGGTTGGTTTGTGAAGTACACCGTTTTAACTGCTGCTTTTCTGAGCGTTCTATAAATCGTCTGTGCTGTTATGTTTCCCTTGAATGAAGATCAGTTAGTCATCTCTAGTATAGTGAGGGTTATTTTAATCTACGCCTCACCGTTGTTACTGTTTTCTGATTAATATGTACCGGGTAGGTTTCCTGTATGAAAAGTGATTGTAGATGGTTTCTCTTACCATACCAGTTATCTATAACTCAGATCTTGGGCTCTTCTGCAATCAACCGTTGCGTGTGGCTTCAGTTTTGTCTCGTTGGCATGAGGTTACCAACAAAATGTACTGTTTTGAAGCAATTTCTCCCGTGGTGATGCTAACATCCAATGCTTTTCGATAGTTACTTGCTTTTCAAGAAAAAATCGGCTTAAAACAACGTGAACGCACATTCACACGCCCCAAGCATGAGCCGTCTTCACAAAATTATCCGGATTTCGAACAAACTCGAGTAACACCTGCTCCTTAACCATAGCTGGTCGATCAATCAACCGAAGACCGTGTGCCATCTCAGTGAGCTCGAAAAGTGCAGCACATATGCTTGTACGCAGGTATCACGTTGGAAGCGGTGCAAACAACCGCTCGTCAGTCGACCCGTTTGTGTTATGGGGGAATGCGCCAACCGAGTTTGTCTGCAATCCGAACATTTATCTGGCGACTGCGCATGCTTACGTTTTGTGAGTCTGCATTCATGTGCAGATTTTTGTCAAAAGTACAAACCGTCTTCAAAACGTATTGTACATCCGCTAAGAACATCAAAGATGAGTTCACGGCAGCTTCCTCTCACGGAAGGTAGACTTCATCACCGTTCGAAAATTGAAATTAGTGCATACAGTGCACCAGTAGTTTCTCCCATTTTTCCTCTGAAATGTCCGTATTTTTATTGTTACATTCAGTTTAATCTTATAGCTGTCTTATGATTGTTCAATGATGAAACATTTTTCTGTTTAGGTCACATTAAATCCAGACTCACCACCGCTCAGTCAACGTCAGAGACGTCGAGTTCCACGGAGCCTCTGGTTCAAATCAGCGAATCACCTCATCGTACTTCTAGGACCAACAGACGAGGTGTTCCTACCTCTTTGGGTGCCCCTAGCTTGCGCGGTACGAATCCGAACGCATCTGTGTTGAACGAAAATTTAGTAAAAACGGAGGGGGATCCAGTTCCGCCAACCATTTCACAGTCGTCTGACCCACATACTTCCATTTCCACACCAGCACGATCCACTGGTTCGCCTCCGGCGCCTAACGTTTCAAAGCATGTTCAGCTGTTCGGGCCACATCAGTGCCTTCCCCGCCAAAAACTGCGTTCCCTTCAGATTGTGTCTTCGAGTGAACATCAGATACAGCCTGCTATTTCCAACGCTCAAACCAACAAATCCGTGCGAAGCCCAACTCTCTCGAAGACTCATACTCAGCCGATAAGATGCAGTACACGATTAACGGAAAGGCCAGTAACCACTGAAGGCCGAGTTTTACGTCCAAGGTCATAGTGTTTATCCCCTATATTGTGTCTGTTGTCAATTTGTCGTCGTTTTACTTACAAGTTTAATACAACCGCTTTTGTATAAAGCTCAGTTTTCATTTATTTTTGACGGCTATTTTACTCGCTGTTTGCTGTTTGTTGGCTTGTGCTTCGTTGCGTTCTGTCTCAGTCGCATCATTGTTAACCTTGAATGAACTTTCCGCACAAAGTGACACCTTCATAATAAGAAAGGCCAGAATTCGTTTCAAAATCCAATGAGGATTCCTTAAACATTTGTATGAGACCACTTGTGAAAAGTCAGATTTGAACCAGCAACGGAAATCGCATGTCCTTACCTAGCATGGGCTGTATTTGTTAAGTTAAAAATCGAAGTGGGGACCTCAAACATTTCATATTTTGACTTAGCTGCCTACCGTGTTCTATTGTGCGAACTCGAAATGCGCGGTGCATATGCTTTTACGCAGGTATCGCGTTGAAGACGGTGCAAACAGCCGCTTGTCGACCGACCTGTTTGTGTTTTGGGTGGATGCGTCAACCGAATTTGTCTGCGTTGTGTACATTTATCTGACGACCGCGCATGCTTGGGGTGTGTTCATGTCTAAAAATTTTTCCAAAAATGCAGACTATCGGTTTGAGGATAAACCATCTCGATAAGATCAGTCAGGCGTTAATCATTGCCAATCACCAACCTTACTATTGAGCTTGATACAGTGTTGCTAATTAAGCAGTGTCACATTTGACAACTTATGTGGGACCTGGTAGTTGAAAGGGTGGGCTTTGACCAGAATCGTACCAGCAACCGGATTTGTATGCTCTTACGTGGTATTCACTATGTCAGCTTAGTTGCAATGCTATGTTGGAAATCCGGAAATGTCGCATTTAGTTTCTTCTTAATGCTATACTGTTAATTCGCATAGAATGATGGAAGCATGCACGTAACGGTTACAGTGGATATTTTTGCTCACGAAACTATACATCAACACGCTTGTGTGCAATTTACATATGTTCAAAACCCTATTGGTAACGAATGACATTTTTTGCCGAAATAATCCATTTTTTGGGAACTTGTGGTTTTAATTGTGCAATTTGCGTTGCTTAACTTATTCTTCGTGAGATGCAAAAACAAATTTGATAAATAAATTGTGAAATTGCCAACTTGCTCATTTTCCACAAAGTTAAGGTAACATGTTTTCATGCAGAGTTATTTGTGGGCTACTAAGTGCAGTTCTTGTCCAACAAAAAGCACCTCCGGGTAGGATAAAAGTGTTTCTTCTTGGTGGGATCAAGGATTTTAATGTCACAAAATTCTATTGATTTGAGTGTAACACAGTGAGTAGCAGTGTTAATTTATCAGAGCCGAAAAAAGAAACAGGTCCATTATTGTTATCGGGTTCTTCCTACGATTGTCCTTAACATCGTAAAGTGTCTTAGATTTTCTGAAAGAAAACACGCTATCGACTGACTCTAGCCTACGGCTTGTTACGTGATAATGAAGGGTGATTCGGTATTACCCACATGTTGTTCGTGTTGTAGCTTTACACCCTCCAGTTTTTGCCGCCGTTCACTTTTGCGATTAATTGCGGTCATAACAAGGATCACATAACGTTTATTCTAAACCCAAAAATTTTGGACTTTCAGGACTAAGTCAGAGATGGTAAGGTTGTATTTCCTGAAGTGCGATTCGGTTTGTTTTGAAAACCTCCCAATAATTGTTTGGTTATTTGTTTTCTTACTGAAAGGTATTCAGTTTATGCTGTACTCGCCGATCGTGAGGGTTGGCTAATTCATTGTCCTCTGGCAAATTTTTCAAGCTTGTGCGTGCTACTGGTCCCAGGCGATTGTCTGTCAGTGAAGCTGTTAGAGAGAGAGATGAAACATCTGTAATAAGTCCAGGAGATTTGAGCGCTGGGTGGAACACTGAGAGTCATTTTAACTGACTTCCTGTTTCTGCTGTGTTGTCGTCACAAACTTGTGGTGTAGCACTACCCACTAGGACTGAGATCCACAAAAGTAATAGGGCTACTTGTTCATATGATCTCGTGCTGGCACTTTTCAAAGAAGATGGTGAGTTGTTAGGGGAGACCTTGTGTAATACTCAGAATTAGGGACTTCGAATAGCCTTAGAAATCGTACTCGTATTGAAACCTCCCACGCAAGTACTGGGAAGAAGGCCTCGTACAGGTTGTAGTAAGCGGTTCATATTCGTGAGACAATAAGCCGAATTTATGGATGTACAACAGTATTGAAGAAATCATAGTCACTCATTGGATGATCATACGGACACATACAAAGTCACAAACTGGATGTTAATTGGTGCAATACGGAACAAAGGAATAAGCGAATAACAGAAGGCATAACACTGAGACGGGTTGTCCAATCCTGATGCAGTATCTTCAACGCGACGTTTGGATTGGTCCCTTGGTAGAACTCCTATTGTGTCGGGGTTTGGATAAGCGGTGAATCGAGTAGATTTTCGTCACACCTTGACTCATTTCTTTCAGTTTGTATGGATGACGGAGGTCATCCTTCTGTGTTTGGGTCATTTGATAATCGTTCGCCTATTCATAAAAGGAGTTTGAGACTCGTGTGAAAGTCGTGGGATAATTAGCTTGACCCTAATCATTACTGGAGTTCTGGCACTCATTATACTTCGGCGACTCACTGCAGCTGGGGCTACAGACATGCGGAGAGAAGAAGCAGACAGCGTCGTACGTATCGTTGACCAATAGTTACCGTATTTCTCGACTATGAAGATGTGTTTGATTCGGGGGATCGATCCGCACTTTTAGGATCACTTGAACGCAGATGTGTACACAGCAAGTATGTGAACATACTGTCGACACTTTATTACTATACTTCAGCTCGGGTTAAGGTTTCCAGTGAACTATCTGACAGTTAAGGCACCAGGAACAGCGTACGTCGAGACTATCCATTTTCACCATTTCATTATAAACGAAATAATGGAAGCACCTTGTTACTGAATGCCTGAATGTAGATGTAGCTGTTTTTAATTGTTAGGTCCCTCTCCCTTTCTTTTTTCGTGGATATTGTGCATCAGTGAGAACCAACGATTTGTTGCTGTCTATGATGATGATGACGAGTTAATAATTTCAGATGATCAGATTATGGAACGAAATCGCTGATATCCGGTGTATCTCAAACTAGATTCGTTAGTTGGTTGCATATCAGGTTGATAAAGACTCTCCGAGAGGGTCGAAACCGTGGCTTAACCAGGGAATTACTTAATAGTGAGCATCAACACAATGCACAATATGTTTTCCCATATCCGTTCTGTTTACGGTCCGGAAGTACTAACTATCAACAACTTTGTCATAATGATGGACTACAGAAAACCATCCACATTAGTGATATTTAAAATATGAGTAGATAGTTCTTGACCTAGTTGTCCGGTCATTAACACACCAGAATATACGACTTTGCTGGATACTGAATACTGGCTATACGTATCTGGTCGAACGCCTCTCCGAAAACCGCCGTCGAAGCAAACACAATACCTAGTATCAAAGTGTTTTTTTGTGTGTAGAGTTAACATTCACACGTTATTTTTTGTAATGGATTATTTTTCTGACTAAGCGGCTTTCGTTGCAATAGAGCTCTGCTTTGTACTTATTGTGTTAGTGTTGGTGCTCTTCTTTTGCTATCATACTGAATCTCCCAAAGCTGGTTGATATTTTCTTTTTTTGGTGCACACAACTGAATGGTTCAGTGTTCGAATCCGCAACTTCAACCTTGAAAGTCGGTACGGTTAACGCTGATCCTATTTCGTGTTCATATAGTTGTGTTGGACTTTGTTTCTAAAAATAGTCTTCAACATTGAAGCTGTTTCATATCTTGTTCTTTCCAGTTTCTCATCCGACCGATCCGGTCCTGCGGACCACCATGCGTATACTCGGCAGCCGGACTTCGGTCTTGTTCTTCGGTGACTTCTCAGTCGACCTCCACGCAATCGGATGTACATCCTCCACTAAAGAAATACCGTGATCATACTTCTGTGCTTCGTAGCCTGGCAGCCTGCGTACAACCCTGTCCGGATGCCCCAGACTTCCGCCTTGGTGGCGACCCATGGCTCGGGTCAACTTTTCAGTCGCGTACATTTTTATTGGCCAGAGCTAAAGGTCGATTAGCTGCTAGGTTGGCCGCTCGTGATTACTTTCCAAACGATGTGGTTGCCATTGCTAAAGAGGTTGGTTAAATCGATTGTCATATTCCGATTCGACTTTTCGTACACATGCGGTATACAGGAGGAGTTGAAAAAGTGTATAGAACTGACAGCTGATAATTCTGACTCGAACTCGATTCATCCGAAAATGCCATACTTCTAAATAAAATGTGCTCGGTCAGCGTGACCGTGAAGTCGCGTCAACAACTTGGGTATTTTGCACCCGGAATAATCGGTCTCACACATTCACAAAGTGGATTTGATTGATGATATTTATCGAACAACCACGTTGGAATGCTTTAACGTAACTCTTAGTGAACGTATCCTCATGGGTTAGCTCGTAGGTCGCATGCTACATAGGGACTTGTAGTTAAAGGGGTCGTTTAGGCTTCCACCTAGAGTTTCCTTCCTCATCCGTGTATCTTGTTACCTTTTTCTGCGAAACTACTCATAAGTAGTAAAGGAATTGTCATACAAATTACGGATTTTCCACTTTAACTACATTGTCACCGCTGAATGCGCTATTCGCGAACCTGCTAATATTTAGCCAATTTTTAAAGATGCGTTTTAAGAAACGTTTCAGAAGCTTCGTAAATTTTCATGACCACTTGTTCCACACATTTTCCGACTGTTGCTGCGTATTTTGCGTTCTTTTTTGTTCCATAAAACGTTAACTTCACTGTTCCGTATATCCTATTTCTTTTTTGCTCATTGTCCTTTCACTGATCAGTTGCCGCGAATGAACCGTTTTCTGCCTTTGATTACACCGAACGAGGTACTTAAACGCACGTCTGACGGGTCGTTCACTCCTGCGGAGGCAATGGAGCGACTGATTCTGCTGCTGGCACCACAACACGCTTGGAAACTGTATCATGAAATGGCTCCGGTAGGTTAGAAATTTCAGTCACGTTGAAAGCTTGTAGTCGTTGATGTTTACAATTTGGGGATTCATGTACGTATGACCATGTTGTGGATGGGTTTATCTACGTTTCAAGTATGAGCCCGTACACTGCCCAGTTAACCTGTCGTGGTTTCTTGACGTCATTTAGGATGCGCTTTAACTCTTCTTTGTTTAAGTGCTGTGTGTTTGTTGTTGCCGCATATGCTCCACAGATTGTAGTCCACACACAGACAAGCGTGATTCATATTACCAGTTCACTAACCTTCCATACACCGCACGATGTACGGACATTGAAGTGTTGGCTGGAGACTTGAATGCTTAAGTAGGCAGGCTAAGCGCTGGCGAGCGTGACTTAGGTGGCCCGCATTCTTACCGTACTGATCGAAAAGACAACGGTGAACCTTTGTTGCGGCTCTGTGCTGATAACGGCCTGTTTCTGGCAAGTACTAATTTACGGGGTTCTATATCTCAGAGCGCCACCTGGTAACCTTAATCTTCCAGTCAATCATGAACACAGATTGGCTACATAGCCTTCAGCTTCCGGTGGAGTGGTTGCTTTCAAGATTGCAGGTCAATCTGGAGCGCCTGTGTATATTCTAATCATCCACTGTTGTGTGTTAAGTTCACTTTGCGTTTTGGTGGAAGACCATTTCGCCGTCTACCACAAGTTGACGTATCCAAACTAGAAAGAACACAGGCGCTTCACATTTACCAGTGTGCGCTTGCCTCTAGTCTAAGTCTTCAACCACCAGGTGACATTGAAGCACACTGAGCACACATACACCGTGCAATGCATAAATGCGGTACTGCTTCGTACGGTGCCGTTTATAAAAATATTCTATAGACGAAATAACAGAGGATTATCTGCTACACTCACAAGATGTCAGCGTGGACCGGACCTCCTGCGTGGTAGGAAAGCTCACTGATCTTGATTATTGTGTTGACAAGTTGGTTCTGTTTAACAACTTAGAAGCAACATAGACAATGCTGGAATCTACTTTGCGTTTTGCTAAACCTTTCGTAGTACACTTTGCGGCTTCAAACTGCTCCCGTGAGATTGTTGTGGCTACGCAAATTTAATGTTGAACTATGAAAGTATTCAAGTTTTTAACTGACGTACACACTTGGGAAGCTGCACCAGCGAAGGCGGAGTAGAGTATGAAATAGATGCACGTATCCTTATGTCTAAGGCAGTAGTCGCTAATATAGGACATCTCTGGTGAGAGAGAGGCGTCTCTCTGAAGCTTAAGGGTTGCATATATAAAGCAACTGTGAGGGCTGTATGAACTTGCGGCTATGAAACTTGACTGCTCGTGAACCGTCTTCAGATCTTTGACTATCGATGTCTACTTCCGATCGCTCACACCGGGGGGCACCAACGAGTAAACAACGAGGAGGTTAGGAAGCGGGTATTTGGTAGTGATTGTCAATCGAGTTCTTTTGTTCAGTGCTTATGTTTGTATAGACTCAGATGTTTAGATTATGTACCAAGGGTGCTATTCGTCTGCTACACTCAGAACTTTTCGCCACTGCTGTGGCCGACTTGCGTAAGGTGCGAGATTGACAGATGATGGCATGGCGTACATAAATGAAGTCGTTCACTGAGGGGTTGGTCACTGTAGGTTGTGTCCGTGTCCTGGTTTGGGGACCCCGTGACTCACAGAGTTATTGGTTGCAGACGTTAGGTGAAATGATAGCTAATCTGGTCCAGTGGCGTGAATGTTCTCGTCGTTTCACCGAGTTGTCTCTGCAGTGAGTGCACTTAATGAAAGGGGACATTGTGGACCGTCTTGCTAATGACGTTTTATCTTCACTTACAACTCGGCTGTTTATTTGCCAGATGTAGGCACATCGATGTTAAGTCTTCGATTATAGACGTAGCTATTTTTTAATGGTTGGATACCTTTCCCTGTTTTTCTTCTGTTCCTGTACTGGGTTTTCACTTCATTGTTATGTGGTAGCCATGCGTCAGAGTGATCTACTGATATATTGCTGTCTATGATGATAATGGTGTTTCTTGTGCATTCCATGTTTCTTTTCGTACTTTTCCTTCGTCATTAACCTACTAAGAAGCGAAGTTATAGGCCATAAGTGTGAAGTACACTTCACACTTTCGAAGTACCACTTCTTGACCGTAGTCTGCTGATTAATAATTGTGTAACTAAGACTGATTTATAACTGTGTGACTAAGACTGTGGTGAGTTTCACTTTACCGAGTCATCATCATAACCGCCATGAGCCTGACCAAAAGGTACTGTGGTTGGGGCCGCCGCTCATCTCAACAGTGACGTGGAAACTCTTAGAATATAACGCTACTAAGAACTTTGAATATTAATGAAAAAAGACTGGGCAGAAGAACTAGAAATGGTATGGATACAAGTACGCCATTGACTGAGGCACACCGCCATCTCGGATAGCGTCTCTAACCAGCGGTTTGAGTGATCACGAGGACCCCATCCAGGCAGTCGACACCTACCCACTTTACTCAGTGGAGCAGTCAGAGTCTTCATATTTCGTGACAACGCTGTTGCGTGACCACCATGTGGTTTTACTCAACTGTTGGTGGTCTCAGTATATATTTTTCGCTACGGTAAACACTCAGCTGGCATACGGAGTACGTGACCTAACCATCGCAAGCTGTGCGACGTAAGCAGTTGACCAATTGATCGCGCCTCCCGAGCGTTCCGGAATACGCGCCGGTGAACTGTCACATTGCTTACACAATCAGTCCACTTAATATGGGCCAATCGGCGGAGACAACGATGGTCAAACACAGCAAGCCTGTTAATATCTTCCTTGTGAACAGGCCATGTTTCCGAACCATAAAGCAAAACAGAACGCACACAGGCGTTATATACTCTTCCTTTCGGCGACAACCGAACGTCTTTTCAATGCCACAGATGATGCAGTTTGGCAAAGGTAACTCGTGCCGTTACTATCCTCGCTGATATCTCATCAACAGTTACAGGCTGACGAGATTGTGTTACCCAAGTATGTGAAACTGTCCACAGTCTCAATCGGATCACCTGCAATGAAGAAAGTAGGAGTGGGAATTCCCCAGTGTTGAAGTGGTATTTTGCACCTTGAAGGTGCGACGCGCATTCCATACAAACCAACACGGTTGGTCAACCTGTCCAGTATAGTCTGCATGTTTTCGGCAGGGGGGCTAAGTAACACAGTGTCGTCCGCATACTCCAGATCGGTCAATCTAAGGCCAGGTAGAAACTCAACACCAAGTTCACTGGACTGCTCAAGCGCACCTTCCAAAGTGTAGTCCATGACAAAATTGAACAGGAAGGGGGAAATCGGGCACCCCTGACGAACACCACCAAAAGTGATGAACGATCGAGACAGTTGTCCATGAACTCTCACTCCGCTTGCAGAGTGAGCATACAATGATCTCAACAGATTCACGTATTTCTTTGGTACTCCGTTGCGGAGAAGACAGTTCTAGAGAACGTTACGAGCAACTGAGTCGAAAGCAGATTTCAGATAAAAATAGATTATGACCGTCGGCTGTCTGTAAGAGTGCCGATGTTCCAAGATCTGTCGTAAGGTAAAAATGTGGTCAACGCACCCTCGACCGGATCGGAATTGTACCGGTTCTTCATGAATCTGACTTTCTCTGGGCTTAGTGAACCGACGTAAAATGAGACCGGTGAGTAACTTGGACGCAATAGACACCAAACTGATGCCTCTGTGATTGTTACATAGACTTCGGGCCCCCTCTTGGAAAACGGGAATAACTGTTGATAAGCACAAATCGCAAGGTACCTGTCACGAACAGCCTGAGACGAAATGATCTTAGTTAGGGCGCTCACCGAAAGGTCAAACTAGTGCACCAGACAGGACATATGCATGGACCGAACAACAACCCTGGGACATATCATGGGGTGACCAACACAGTCTTCCCTCAAGGCCGAAGCCAAACCAATGAAGCCAGCTGCTGTGTGGATTTCATATATAATGCCCTGTTGACAATATACAAAGAACTTTTGTCGTGCCTCATTGCTGAGTCTTTGCAATCAGTCGGGATAGCTTGAGGTCCTATTAACCAGCGTTACAACAATACCTCTTCAGTTTTCTAAATCATCTGGAGTAGCTTTGTCATTTCTGATATCAACCTATCCCCTCCATCTTTGAAAAGAGAAGGAGAAAGGAGGTCTGTTCCAGGAGCCTCATTATCCCTTAATGACTTGAGCTCCAGGACCACTTCTGCTTCCGATGGAAGGCCGTCTGGAACGCAATAACTGACCAATCGGGTCCCGTCGTCCACATGGTCTGGTTGAGGCCAGCTGAACTGTTCTTCAAAATGTTCAGCCCACCTGTCAAGTCGGCATGATGGACTGGTGATAAGTGAACCATCTTTTCATATGTGGTTTCACTTACACCAACTTGATGGCCAGTACAACCACGGATCAGGGAAAAAGGCCTTCTGCTATTCCCAGATAAAAAGACTTTACATGTCTTTTAATTGTTCCACCAAGTATTGCTCACGGTCTTCGCGCAAGCTTTTAGTCAGCTTGCGTTTAAGTTCTCGACGGTCGTCATCATATTCAGAACCAGGTTGGATCGAGCGACACCTGTTCATGGAAATCCCATTATGTCGCAACTGAACAGCTTCTTCGGAACATGCCTGTTCAAAGCACGCTTTCTTATGTGCGGTGATTTGTTCCCATTGTTCGTTAGGATCCTTCATCCGACTCATCGAATGTCTGTTAAATACCCTGCATTTACCAGCGTAAGTCCTGCGGGCAAATGATAAAACAAAACGGGCACACACAACAGCATGGTCCGAGTCCTTAACAGAATGACGCCACCTGTAACTAACTGCTATATGATCCAACTGTGTCCACGGTTGGGAGGCACACGGAGGTCTCCAAGTAACACAGTGCTTCTTCCTGTGTTGGAATGCGGTGCTCAAAATATACAGACCGATTGATGCGCACAGTTGTAGCAGTTTTTTGCCATTATCACTGCGTTGTGCCCGGACACCAAACATACCTCCTAGCCGCTTTTCATCCAAAGGAAGACTACCAAGCTGAGCATTAAAATCGTTCGCTAGTATGATGATGTCTGAGTGTTCAGTTTGCTTCAGAAGGTCAACGAGAGCGTCATCGAACGCATCCTTGGTAGCATCCGAACAGCTGTCTGTTGGGGCGTTCGCCGATGTGATGAATACACAACGCCTTTCTGATTTGCCTCCACAGACTTTTACCGATGTATTGAGTCTGACAAACATTGCTCTACTCTGGAACTCAGTGCGATTCCCACTTCAGCTTGACTGCGAGATTCAGCTTCAACGTTACCAGAAACACTGAAATAGAATCGTTTGGTTTGACAGTTATCTAGAAGTGAGCTCAAAGTGCTAGAATCCTAGACTCGCCTCTCCGACACACAGCACACATCAAGCTCCAGACTTGAGACAGTACTTGCCAGAGCAGCTTGCTGACCGACTTGTCGAGCAGTGCGGACATTGAAGGCGTCAATGTTTACCAGTTGTCTTGGCCTCAGAAAACAATTATCGCCCGAAGACATGAGTTGAATGGTAGCGGTTAGGATTTCTGGCTATCACTTTATCGAATGGCACCTTTTCGTTCGCTGATGATGTTGGTCAGAAGGTGTCAACAGGACTAGTTAAATTTCTCGGTGTTTCGTGTGCCTTTGAGCTGTGTGGCACCCAAATCATATTCGAATGTTGGTACTTGGAATTGTGTGCAGTCTTTGTGAACGAGTCATCTCATTACTCGGTTCTGAATTTCAATCTTTTTGTGGGCTATATGCATAATCGCTGTATTCCGCCAT
>JTDE01004909.1:42532-53258 GCA_014338405.1 Paragonimus skrjabini miyazakii
ATATATATATATATATATATATATTACAGTAGCAAACGTGCCAGCACATAGGAAGAAAATTTCGGCCTACGTAAGTAAGTGCTTACCAGATCGTGCCTTGTTTGCGCTTCTTCGGCGTGACTGGAAAATACAGTACGGTATGCAGCCTATAACTTGACTTGTGGGTATTTAAAATCGGGCAAACTTTGACCCCTGTTAGTTCCACCTGGCTTCCCGACTGAATATTGTTGAGTAGAGACAGCAAAGGATATGTCTGCAAGCCGTAGGCAGTGGCGGGAATGTTTTCGTAGTGATGTTTAAGTTTCACAATGTACACTTGTTTCTAAATGAAAAAAATACTAGCAAAAAAGAATCAAAACTATATGTCTAGTAAAACTAACCAAAAACGGTTTTCTTTCTTTCGTTATTTTTGTATTTATTGCTCCACTTATTATCTCTAGCTTTCTTACACATCGCTTTTGTTAACAGCGTTTGTGTTTCGTGGTACTAGATTGGAGTTTGATCTTGTGTATCAATAGAAATATTATAAGCTTCATTGTGTGAATTCGTTGAGTTTCGCGTGCCACCCAACTTGCTGTTTGGAAATACTATCTAACCTGGTACAATTGTATAATCAATGATGTGTCTGCATCTACACGATTGCCAACTCTTCTGATCTAATCCTATCCGGTTTCATTTACAGAATTTTCCTTTTCGTGAAACAGTAACTCCAAACATTGTATCAGGCTAGCCACTGAGTGGTGTCTGTGCTCGTTCAAAAATATCGTAAAGTAATTTTTTTTGTTTAGCATCAGTCATAAACCTTTGCTCAGTATTTTCTCACATTTCTTATTTTTGCTATCCGTATTTTGTGAATCAGGAGGAACCCTGGAGTTCGGAAATGTTACATCGTCTGTTGGATCTTTTGTGTGCCACAAGCTGTTCGCCATTATCCGGAAACGACTTGTCCTGCTTGCCTGACGCGGACGAGGTCTATTTTATGGATGAACTGGCTATATTTGAGAAACAGCTGAACGACCGGCATCCCACAAGCAAACCGATCATGACCTTCGAAACTTCCGAGGTCTCTGGCGAGGCAGACGAGATCGACACGGTCACTGATAGTACCGATCAACAACTAAGTATTACAGAAACATCCGCTTCTACATTTCACATTCGTTGGTCTTTGGGCAACCACGCGGAACAGCTGTTTAGCAAAAAGCGCAAGACTCTGCAAACTTGTGCTGGCTATTCTAGTATGATTCGTGGCGCCGCTAAGCATCACAATCCGAAACGTGCACTCCAGTTGGCCGAGGAAGCCTGGAACATCGAGGCCATCGGTTCATGTATGGATGTTACAACCTACAGCCTCCTTTTGCGCAGTCTACACCATTTGAATGAGGCCGACCTGTGGCCCATTGCTCGCTCTATATTCGATCGAATGATCACTTTTAATCATGTGCCTGACATGCAAGTTTTCTCTTCTTTTCTCTACTCACTTGCCGAATCTGTGATTAGCTGGACGAAACGTGCGGACTCCCCATCAGTGATTGAGGCACAGTTGGATAATCACGTTGCCATTGCTCTCGGGTTATTGGATGAAATACGCCTGTTGGGACTGGAGCCTAGCCTTGGTGTTATGGCAAACCTTTTGCGCACGATTCACTTCGCACGTCTGCCAACGCAGCCCGGACAGACAGATCGGGCCTTAATGAATCGACCGGGCTATTCCGCTTCCGAGCTGGTGGACAGTTTTGTTTCCGAATTGGAACTGCGTTTCAAAAGTATCTGCCCTTCTAGGTGGGACGGGTGGACATTAGATGATTTCGGCTTCTTTCCCATCGCGATGCGCATTGCTTCGATCGAAAACAATCTGTCACTTGCATGGAAAATTGACAATCTGTTAGTTGGTACGAGTGATCGTCGGTTCTTTCTATCGACAAGTCAAGACAAACGCACCTATGTTTTCGCCTATTCCCTATTGGTAAATAGCAATTTTTGGATAAGTCGCGATAATCCGCTGCAAGTCATTCAGCGAGTAGAACGCTTGTATCGGACTTATCGAGATGTGATCGCAACTACTTCCAAAATGGTATCACGTATCATTTCTATATGTGAAAAAATGTTAACCACATTACCAGATAAGAATGCTTCTACTGATCAGATGGAAGCCAAACGTCTGACTTATTTGTGCCTGTGTGATATGTTCTCAGACCTAACCGATCAGTTCCGCTTCACATCTAACCTCCAAGCACAGAAAAGCATTCTGTTGCTTGCTCAACTCCTTGCTGAGCACGCGTCACAAAACCCTTCTTTGGCAGTCGCTACTGCAATGAGCGTACTGACTAGGCTAAAATTAGCCGCTGAAAAGTCTGTTCTGGACGCGACTAGACGGGCGTCAGAATCACCTATGCGTAATTCCAACGTTCCACAAGCATTTAAGGACTCCGAATTCATTCGGTATCTGATTCAGATGAATTTTCCAGCAGCTTTTCAAGTGCTTTACGAACCCGAACATCATCTGGAACCAACAAGTTCGCAGCAGTTAGTGATCCAGCAGATGATCACTACATTACATGAATGGTTTACATATGCTGTATCGCAAGGTGCAGTGTTATGGAGTTGGGCTCCTCCTGTAATCGGTTTCTTGTGGGAACATGATGATGATTTGAATAAGTGAGTTTCCAGTTATTTTGTCCGATCGTTTTCTCGTAGATTCATTGCGCTGTTAGGTTTCCAAATTGTTGACAGCACATTGACTTAAAATGATGGCAGTCGTTGAATATCACACGTTCTAGGAATATTTCCTTGTTTGCTCAATCTAGTCTACAATCCTGTAAGTGGCTGGAGTTTGAAAAGTTAGCTCTACGGTTCACATCCTGAATTGTATGGCACTTTTAGAATACTCCTACGTTTGTGGGTTGTTTGACCTCTTGGTACAATTGTGGATGTGAACTTTACTGCAACTGTTAAATTTGCATTGACTCGTTTGAGTTTACTACTGAGGTGGCCTAAAAACGATGGACTCGATAATGTCGACTTATCAACATCCGTATGAAGTTTATCAAAGTTTTTGAAAAGGGTTATAAGGATTACTAATTCTTAGTTAAAATGTGGAAAACCCACTCCAAGTAAAAAAAAATCAAAGCTAATGTCTGTAGGCAGACTGATGTCCAAATAAATATGCGTACAGAACAATCATACTTGGTGTCAAATTGGTCAAAATGACCTAGGAAAGAATCGTATATCCAGTACTTTGTTCGAATTGAGTCTATTGTCATAATTATTCGTTCACAGAGGTAAGATTAAAATGTCTATTGTCAGAACAGCATATTTAAAAAATATTCCTTGAATACCTACTCTATGAAACTGGGAGAAACAGAGGTCGTGATTAGTTCGCATCACAAATAACGAACAATATCGTGCAAGGTAACAAGACTAGTCAACAATGAAGAAGTCTTCGGCCAGCCCTATCACTCACCAGTGGTCTCCTTAAATAAGTTACACGATTTCAATATTGTGGGTTTCATTTCCAATTTCGGTTATTAGAACAGTTTTCATACAGCTTTGGTCCGAGAACTCGAATGCCACGGAGACTTATCTGTTCTGTGGGTACTTTTCAGCTTTCTCATAAAGTAGTGTTTTATTTCATGTGCGCTGTTTGATATCGAGCTGAAACACTTCTTGTGATCCATGTCTCTAAGATGGTTTTTTTCGTTTTTAACTTTGTTTGCCTCAGCAAGCTGAACGGTTTCACCTAATTAGGTTCATTCTGGTTTTGATTTGGGTGTACGTAAACGATCGACTAGTCAGTGATTTTCAGCTGTAGGTTGCGCCCTTGGATACTATAGCTCTAGCTGCCGTTGGTTCTGGCAATGATCTACGAAGTAATAAATAATTGCAAGTGTATAGCGAGGGGGAAAAAATAAATCGAATAAATCAACAAAAACGATGGAGTTTCATGACGAAGAAGAGTCAGCAGGTTTGTGGATACAGGCCTGTCACTGACTGCAACAAAACGCCATGTCGAAAAGTGTTTCCAACTAACGGTGTGGATGATCACGAACTCTCCAACCAGATAGATGGCACCAACCAACCTTGTTCAGCAGAACCGTCAAAGCTTTCATAGCTGACCACCACACCATCGCCTGGCCACCTTGCTGTTTCTTGTAACCGTTAGCAGTCACATCGAACAATGCGCAGTGTAGCAGGCGCCTTGATTCTGCTTGCGAAGATTGTGCATTTTCACCATGTCAATTATCGGTCGCGAACTGGCACGGACATTGTCCAACGACCTGCCTGCGGTAACCAAACCAGATTCAATGTTAACCCAGTTTGCAACAACACTACACTTCTGAGCTGCAGAGTACACATCATACAGACCAGTCATATCATTAACCAACCCAGCATGATCTGCATGTTCTTCATGTTTGTTAGCAAATGATCTGAGTGAATGGTGAACTAAAGCGGGTGCGATCGACGGCGTGATCTGAGACAAGGTGGTTACTGTAAATTGAACGATACTCTTTACTGGAGTGGCGCCAACGATAGCTGACGACGATATGATCGATTTGCGTCTATAGTTGAGTTTCATAGAGTGGTGTGCCTGTGGTACATCGTCGTCGTTTGTGTTTAAATGCACAACTTGGTATGTAGAGTCCGTGAGATGTGCATGGTTGTAACGACCGATGGCCGGTGTCAGTGCGTCGTGCACGGACACCGAACACCACCTAACCACTTCCCTTCCGGACTAAGACGACTGAATTGCACGTTCATATCAGCAGCGAGCACAACGATGTTCGAGTGTTTAGTTTGTTCCAAAATATCAAAGAAGGCGTGGTAAAAAGCGTCTGGGCTATTGTCTTTTGGGGCATACGTAGATATAACAAATAAACGACACTTTTGTAATATGTGTCGACGGACTTTGACTAAAGTTTTAGGTCTAATGGCGGTCATTCACTGGGATCCAGTCAAACATACTCTGCTCCGCTCACTGTGGTCGCCACTGCAGTTTGATCGCTACATTCGACTCCATCGTCACCAAAGACCCCGAGGACGAACCGCTGACGTTTAGCATTACCCAGAGGTGAATCCAGATGAATGGTAACGCCAGAATTGCAAAGGCGCATATGAGAGACACAGCACACAAGCATTTCCAGACTCGAGAATGCTGACTAAAGCAGCCCGCTGACTTGCACGTCGAAGAACGCAGACGTTAAAAGCGCCAAAATCTTCCGGTCGCCTTGACTCGAAAAAGGTGATAATTGACGGCAGACGAGGAAGGAGTTGAAAATGAGCGGTCTGTTCTCGTGGAGACCATCTTGTGCAACTCGGTTATGGACGCAGATTGACAATATCGACGTCAGTCGTTGATAACACCTCTTCATTAAAGATTTTCGCACATTTTGGAGTAACCATCTTGACCTAGATCATGTTGTTCGTGACCGGTTTGTTTTACCAATTGCTGATAGATCATCTGCTCAATTCTAAAGTACTCGGTTGGAAGTCGAGCAACGAGGGTACACGAAATACCTCTAAAACGGCACTGGAGACTGTGGTTACTTATGACATTTCAAACGAACCTCCATCGGAAACCAAGGTGATGAGCTCAGAATATTGAAACCTAATGAGACCCGGGCTCCTGATCTTCTATCTACAGTACTTTTCAAAGACGGCAGTAAAAGATTTTTGTCTGAATTGATCATGCTTTCCCGTTCCAGCTGAGTGACTGAAAAAGTACCTAATGACTGACACCTACCAACATCCATTCTCATTTTCAAAAAGGTACCGGGACATCACGTGACAGTCACGAGGGTATATTAGCACTGTCTTTACCGCAGCCCAACTACTCACCGGTTTCATTATACGGCAGCTTCTAAAACGGAGCGAACCACGTAAGGAGACAACGGGCAGGTTTCCGACTTGGTCTTGTGTGTGTCAATCATATATTCACCGTGTAACAAATACTAGGACATCGGCACTCTGTTTCTCAGCCAACAGTCAGGATATTTATGGACCTAAAGGCTGGTTTAGACCCGGTTTCTCGGCACGCTTTCTGTGGTTGTATTTGTCGCAGAAGAATCTCAGTGAAATGTCAGTCTGTTGTAGTTGTACACCCTTTGTGATTGCAGCATGCGCATTTGTGGCAGTTACCTCAAGCGCTCTGCATGTGATGTGACGTTTGATGGTGGCACCCGATTCCCCACTTACTTTTCAGTTTTCGGTGCAGAATACTCTGGATGGAGCACTCAGATATTCCAAGGATCTCGGTGTAAATCTTTTACCGTGTAATAAGCTGACTGTTAGTGACATTGCTGAATTTAATTTTTTTGCGCAAAACATGCAAACTACGCTGAATCGGTTAAATGATGTGATTATTTTTTGTGTTGTGCACTTTACAACCTCAAATTGTGAAGCGCTTATGGTTGTCGAACACTTCACCTACCTGGATGGCCTCATGTTGTTAGCTGGTAGTGTCGCTAATGACGTGTCCATGGGGATAGCGCAAGCACTCCAAGTTATCGCAGTGGTCAAGCATGACTACCATTTCAGACTTGCAGAATCGTCTGTCATCTCATCATTGAAGTCGATGTTCATGCACAACACCTGTGGACAATGCGCAGTTGGTTTGACTTCCGTTTATCTATTTCTTGAAGAAATGGAAAATGTTCGTCCCGAATTGTGTACATTCCCCCATTGGTCACATAAGTTTCCGGTATTTTCCCTGGTCTTCTAAGGAGGAATCGCTGGTGCAGCAGCATTATCTGTACATATTTCGCAAACACCACTGCCCATGCATGCAATTTACCTATAAAACTCCAAGGATTACAGTCATTCCCTAGTTTGAGAACCGCATCAACCTTTAGACAATCCAACGACAATATCCGCATGTGCACTACTGCATGTTCGCACCTAAAAGTAAAATTCTTCGATAATCGCTTTCCCAGCTACAACTTTAGCGAGTCGTAAACCCATTTCTCTAAGGCTCATTGAAAATCTGAATGCATACCAACACGCACCTTTTTTACACTTTCTTTATACAACCTTAACTTGGGAATTTTACAACTTTAGTTCCATTGTAACCATCTTAGCCCTCTGTTTTCTAAATATTTTTGTATGTGAATGATTGAGTGATAGTTGTGGTTAGCCAAACTTTCATTCATTTTGAGTGTCCAAAGTAATTTTTTGGCATGAGCAGACATTCTCCGTTACTTTCAACTGCTCTTATTCGTTTTCCCGTTTACAGCGAACTTGTCTGGGATGCGCTGCTTCAACTGTCGACCTTGCCGTACACGCCAACTTGTCAGGTTGAGGACAGCAAGTATCAGAGTCTTCTTAACCCGGTTCTCAATGCGCTGGATCAGTCCATCTCTGCATCCACCTCCGGTGTGCACTTACTCGAAAAACGTCGCGAATTGCTCAGTGTAGTGCAGCAAGCATTGCACGATGGTGCGTCCAAGATTAGACTGCAATCTGACTCTTCATCGGATTCCAGGATGACTGTAACTGGATGACGGCCTGATAAAAATACTTGTGTATATTGAAAATTTTCCGCCTAGTTTTCCCGCGTTCGGGATCTTACTAGAAATTGTTACTGTGTATTTGGTCCTTCCTTTTTCATTTTTACTGCCGTCCTATTTCCGACGAATTGTAAACTAACAGTTTTGCCGAAATTCGGCATTTTTTTAAATTACGGGTTATCTGAATTCACAGAGAACGGAGGAACTTATAATCATAATTCAAAGACCGTTTACGTAAAGTTAGAAATTCATACAAATCACAATTAGTAGATAACAGATTGTTAACTCGCTGTTGAGAAATGTAAAGACTATTTCAAAGCTGAATTCTGGAGGTTGGAGAAATTTCACAAGTTGACGGACGTAACATGTCAACGAGGCAACTTCGTCTGGTACGGGTAACTGAATGCACATAAAAGTTCACACTAGTTAACTGACATGAGGCTAGGTACACACTTGTCCAACTCCCCAGAGCACTTACCTGGTTAATAATTTCGGAACGGAAAAGATTAATTGGCATTTTTGCTGTGTGATATAGGTTGAAGGTCAAAGGTTATTGACAGTTTGCCGACGGACCGTACACTTCTGTCTTAAACACTATCAAAAGTGGTGAGGTGTTTTGGAATTTCTATTCCCCGTATGTTTACAGATTTGCATTTTGTAGGTTACGAGTTGTTGATTGAACATGTAATGTTTACGGGCTCCGAGTCGAAATTTCCCCGGTTCTCTTGTGGCTGGAAGTCAAATTCATTTCTTCATAATGGTCATGTGCCTGATCAAAAGTAACCGTTTTTAACCTCAGCAGCAATGTGGAATAATTCGAAAGGGATAAATATCAATAAACCAAGAAAACGTTATCTTCGTTGATTTAATTGAACGCGAGGTAACTGTGGGATGTTTTAACGATGTGATGGGGTTGGTCTCTCGTTTAGTTGGTGAGCTTAACTTCCGCCGGACATCGATGCGATCACATGGAGGTAACTGCAGAAGTCGGATGAGTTGTAGGGAGTGATTAAACAGACGCTTCGATCTGTCGTGTGGTCCACTTTACTTACAGTAAATTTGTTATAGTCCATGCTTATTTGCTGTTCGACCATGAGTTTTAGTTACATCTCCTGACTACGGAAAACGTAAGCCTCGTAAACGTTGCGTGTCACATTTGAGCAAACGTTGGTACGTGTCCAAAGTGGACGGTTGATGAGTGTAGTCTGTGAAAAACACCACTGATCAGTTCATGTTAACTTTCGTCAGGTAGCTTCATTCAATGAATCAGCATGTCGCCTGTCTTTCTACTACGTCATTTTAACGCGTTCTTCGTTCACCATCGAGTTTTGCATATTCCGTAGCGGGCCCTACTTTTTCTTTCTGGCCATTACAGTCAGTTATGGCATACCCTATCCAGTTTGCTCGCTACTGTGCTGTTAGGTTTCATCCGTGGCATTCTGGTGTTTTATATTTTTAAAAAATTGCGCAACTCCACTGAGAGCAGAGTATAATTTGTTTGAAGCGCAATCGCAAATAGTTTTTGTGTGTGTATTTGTCATGTTATTCGTTCCTTATTCACATCCATCGATAAGGTGAAAAAACATACCATAAAATGCCAACATTTCGTTTACCCTCTTTAGTCACAAACTTAAAACATCCATGTAACAACAGCAGTAGGATCGGTCAACCAGTGAGGTCTACAGTAAAGGATGGCAGGTTTGCCCGCGTTTAAACTGAACGTTGCATCACGAGACCATCTGTGAAGGTCAATATTTACAATTCTTTCTTTTTTTCACTGATTGCTTACAAAACGAGGCCCGGCACGGACTCTGATTCACACAGCCAGATTGAGCCACGCTGATGACTGCGTACATCAAGGGAGGCAGAGGATATTAGCGAAGGGTAGTCCGATAGGTTTGTCGATATACGCAGGTAGAAATTGCACATGAAGACAATTGTATGCGTAGATTCCGAGAGGTGGGTTTTTCTGAACCTCTCTGTTGAAGACGATTATGTCACATTTAAACGTATCGTTGGTGCTGTGGTGTACTGACGAAAATCCACGAAGTAGCAGAGTAACAAGTACAACTGCACAGCAACTTAACAGCAATACACCAACGGTACTCACTGATACTTTACCACGTCGCCATGGAAAAAATCAAATCCTTTACTGGAAGACAAGAAAAAAGAAATGAAGAGGAGGGAACCTAACTACTAAAAATAGCTACGCCTATATTCAAACATTCAGCATCATGATGCCTACACCTTGCAAACAAACAACCGAGCTGTAATTGAAGGTGAGGCGTCAAGGGCAAAGCATCTTCCTTTTGGCTTTCACCACTCCACATCTTTAAGTGCACTCACTTCACAGATAACTCGGCCACACAACGATAACGTTCACGCCACTAAATTCGATTAGCCACCATTTCACCTAACGTCTGCAGCTAACAACTCCGTGAGTCACGGGGTCTCCAAACCAGGAGACGGATCCAACCAGCAGTGGCCAACTCTTCCGTGAACGACTTCACTTCTGTACGCCATGCCATCATCTGTCAATGTCACACCTTACACAAGTCGGCCACAGCAATGGCGACGAGTTCTGAGTGTAGCAGACGAATAGCACCCTTGGTACATAACCTCAACATGGAAGTCTATGCAAATATAAGCATTGAACAAGAGAACTCGATTGACACTCAGTGTCAAACACCTGCTTCCTAGCCTCCTCGTTGCTTACACGTTGGTGCCACCCGATGTGAGTGGTCGGAAGTAGACATCGATAGTCAAAGATCTGAAGACGGTTCACGAGCGGCCAAGTTTCGTAGCCGCAAGTTCATACGGCCCTCGCAGTCGCCTTATATCTGCGACCCTTAAATCTCAGATAGATGACCATGTCACCAGAGGTGTCCTAGATCAGTGACTACCGCTCTAGCCTTAGAGATGCGCGCTTCTATTTCATTTCCTACACTTCCGTGTCTACTGTGCAAATCAGTCAACAACCTCAATAGTTTCATTACTCTACATTATCAGAAAACAACAATGTGGCGAACAAGCTCGTTTTCGGTTATTCATCATCAGGCTAATTACATAACAATTTATATGAAACAGAGTTGTCAAGGCGAAACGGACAAAAACAAGTAGCTAGTTTGAGTGAGGTCAGACACGTCATCGGCATACATGGAAACAACGTTTTGGTACGATTACGTCACCATTATGACGCCACTGGAACCATGACGGTTTGATCGGTC
>JTDE01004910.1:2186-12214 GCA_014338405.1 Paragonimus skrjabini miyazakii
CATTACCAAACTGTAAACTGCTCCACCAGGTTGAGCAAAATACGAGTTGGTAAGCCGCAGAGAAGCTGTCTTGCTGATGACGCCTTACTTTCACATACAGCTCAGTTGTTTGTTTGCAAGGTGTATGCGCCTTGATGTTGTATGTTTGAATGTAGACGTAGCTAATTTGTGGTGGTTAGGTCTCCTCCCCTTCCCTTTTTTCCCTTCTCTCATCCTATACAGGGTTTGCTTGTTCGTCTTCGTGATTGTATGGCAACCAAATGATTAGATTCCGACTATCGACAGTTTTCAAGACCATTAGTATCCGATGCCTTAACCCTGACCTCCGAGCGCAGAGAAAATACTTGCGTATACCTAATCCCCTCTGACCAATAATTATTCGACAACAGAAGTTAAAATAATGATTGCGTGACTGTCGTCAATTCCACGGCCTTTGTCTCCTGTCCGACTTTCTTAATCACCTTGGTTGTTGTTTCCATAATTGTGCACAATTTGGCCTGATGATGAACATCCATAGAAAACAAGTCGTGTTCGCTACAGTGTCGTTCTCTGGACTCTGTCCCCGAAAATACCATCTGTACGTCTGTACCATGAAATAACGGTGATTCCGTGTATGCATGTGCAAAACAAGACTGCGTATCTGTAGCCCATCCAACAGTCATTCAGGTAAACTGGAACGTGTATTACATTGAACGAAATTGAATTGATCAAGCCTTCCCCTCACCTATCAATAAATGAAGCAGTGAATCTCAGTTCATGTGCATGTGAGCAATTTGACAGGTGATGGCCGTGTGCCTGTTGAATCGACTGTGCAGTTGTGCTGATGGTTGTTGAGCCACCACCAATCAGCAATAGAACTGGAAGAGTGTTTTGCCCAGCCCGAGAACAAGACACCTGCATAAAAATAATGCTGACATTGTTGATGGCCTGCGCAAAATATGTACAACTGTTCCACATTTCAGTAGATTCCGATGCAGACGAAGGTGCAGTGGTACAACTGAACGAGACAGGTGTTATAATTTCGTGTGTTGTAAGTGTTATGATACCAGGTAATTTTAGAATTTGTAAGCGTACAAGCAGGAGCAACGCGTGAGCACCACTGCAAATTCACGATAATTTAAGCTACTCATAAGTAGTTCAACTAGAACTACAAATGTATCCACATCCGGGAATCTGACTAACGAGTGGGTTTCACTCTAGTTTTCAATAAGTGGCGGGATAATGGTTGGATAACTATGACAGCAATTTGGTGATAACATGTCAGCTGAACACCATCCGCGCCACAGCCGCCACAAACCATTACGTTGATGGGTGGAGCACACTTCGTTTGACACTAGTAGATATATGATTCTTAAGATCTGTTTATTGAGGGATTCGTGTGCACACAATCTCAGTTTCGTCTTGATTCTCATCGTCGGGGGAAACTACAAACGTTGCATTCACGTCGTTGTGCCACTTAAGTTACTTGGTCACTCCAAGTGCTGTTGCAGTTCTACGTTGTACACGATTATCGGGGAACATCCACACAGACAAATTTCATTGGACAGCCACTCTACAAGACGCAAGCATTGATACTGAATAAATGAACTTTTCTTAATGGAGTTAGTTTGCCATTGCATACAGTATTTACTCACGCTCGTCTCAACCTAACTACTGACGGTTTCAGAATGAGCAGTGGTCGACTGAGCAATTCAGTCTCCAAAGTTTGACGTAAGTGAATGGGACATGTGGGTGCACACTTGCGACACGGAGGAATGTTAATATTTTTCGAACATTGCGGTTCGGACAACTGGGCTGGCCTGCTCAGGCTGTGACTATCGATATCTGGTGGTATATTGCCATTTCATAGGATATATCGACTAACTCTGGCTTTGTAAGATATCCACATCAAAGTTAGTACGGATGATATCAGACAGCTTGGGCGTCGTGTTTAGCATGTTATCGGTTAATCGGTTGAGAATAACACAACGCTACGAACCAGTTGTATTACTCTCCGTTTGAACCACCTCGGGTGTCCGTCCTCAGGAGTGTTGTAATCGAAATTTGCCGTATGGCATGATTTCCGATATATCTTATGGCTTGCTTGCCAGTTCTGACTGTGCGACTGTTGGATCTGCTGTGTGTATTTGGTTTGTTTGTTCATTCTGACCATACTACGATGGTACAATAGTTTAATCTCGGGCGCAATATTTTGCCTACATTATTCACAATGCTTTCTGTAGTCTGGGCATTAGTCCTGAGTAGATGGATCTGACCTTAGTGGTGCAGTGTTCAATACGGTTATCACAGGAAAGTTTGGGTAGGGTTATACACTACAAGCGAGATTTGGCAGGAGTGAAAATGGGGTCCAATTTTTCTGTACGAAATGTACTTGATGAGAAGTCCATGAGGCTGCCATAGTTGTAAGCAATCCTGAGTAACGTTTACTCGATATTGACGATGTTATTTTGCATGTTTGAGCCAGGATCATATAGATAGTTTAACTAGGCCCACGTCAGGCTCCAGTACTTGGGTATTCTGTTCCAATGTGTGAGTTGCAATTAGTCTACTCAGACAATCATTCTAACCAGTGAACAGCATTTTGTCCTCTGTTGTATGTTTTGTTCTTTTTATTCGTTGTTGCCAAACATGTTCACTTTAATGTATAGAATTGAGGGATCCTAGTTTGAGCCACTTTGTGCAGACATTTTTACGGGCGAATGTGAGGCTTAAATGAACATTTTTCGATTGGGTTTTGGACATGGGATATGTTATAATAAGGCCAGTTTTTCCTGCATACTTTCTGGTCTAAGACCAGCATAAGTCATTGTATCGATAAATACCCATATATTTTGTTTCGATTAGAGTGCTTTCTCTTATATGAAAAGATTCCATCTCTATCGAATTGTGTGGATGCATATGTGCTCTGTGTGCCACCGGTGACCTCGCCTATTAATTTTGCAAATAATTTATGTCTACTTGTACAGATGACATCCTCAATAATTGGAAGTCAGGTATGTTGGTGACATATTTACCTGGTTTCAGGCTCATGCTAACCACTTGTTGTATACTGTTTTTTTATTATCATGTTTTAGCACGTGATGGAGTTGAGTAACCAGCTTCAGCTTGGAAGCAACTGAGTGGTTGGAGCAGTTGGGTTACGTTTACACCGTTTTTCGATTTCTGTCATGATGTCACACCGTTTGCACACCAATTAGAAACACGGACTCTGTACCAAGGCGCTGAAGTTTCTGTCTGGCGAGCTGAGCGATGTGTTGAGCCCATGCGCGTTGCACCGGGTCTCAGTATACCCATCTTACGACTGGGTCTCGGCTACGTTCTGACTGAAGGAGATTTGTTCTTCTCCATCTACCTATTCAAAACAGTCATTTTTACAACTGCAGGTTGAATATCTCCTCGACTGTTGAATGATGTAAACTACATGTGCACTGGATTTCTGTGGTGAAAATCTACTCGAATCACCGTTTACCCAAACTCCGACACAACAGAACATCTAACAGGGGGCCAATCTAAACGTCGCGTTAAAGATACCACATCAGGATTTGACGGACAATCTTAATGTCATGCCTTCCGTTATTCGCTAATTTCTTTGCTTTCCATGGACCAATTAGCTTACAGTTTGTGACTTTGTATGTACCAATTTTTAGGGCGCCCAATCTGTTACCGTCCCAAGGCGCCTCCGGCGTGAGAAAGGAAGAAACGATTGACTGTCCTCGTTTGCCGACCTCCTCAGAGCGACCGATAGGATGGCCTTGGCTAGCTTTCACCCATCAGACGTTTCACTCCGTTGTGCCCATTAGTGACCCTAACTATTTTTTCCGACAAATGTCCTTCACTTTTTATGATTCAGGAATGTTCTTATGGCTACTGCGCACCCTATAAGTACTTTGTCCTTGTCGCCTTGGTCGCACAGATTTTGGGGCGGAACAAAGCTCTTTTTGTACGCGTCTTCTGGCTTGTCTTGGGAGCGAATACGGGAACAGTCGCAGTACTTTTCTGGACCGAGATTTTCGTGTGAATTATTAACGAGAGGAGAATCCGGATTTCTGCCAAGTGCATTGCTATATTAAAGACGAACCAGCGTATTGTTTAGGAGGGTTTAAAACACCAATACGGTCAGTCACTTACAGACTGTGATTCCTTTGATACTGTTGTACATCTTCTACTTCTTGTCTCATGAATAAAAACTGCTTACTTGTTAAATCGCCCTCTGTTGTTGTTGTAATAATTCCAATAATGCAGTTTCAGCCATCTCCGTTGCCAACTGTTAAATCGCCCCATTCGGGTGAGGAGAACACGAGTTGGTTAGACACAAGTGCAAAGTGTATCGATTGGTTCCGTGGTACAGGCATATAAAAGATGGATAACCAAAGACAAGCGATCAATAACTAATTGGCGATTCGGCAAACATTTGTACACGTGATTGGTTAATTTGTTGCATGACTTATCTGGCATAGGTTAGGACGCGTGATTGCGTGGGCGTGTGAGCGCGAGACTGACTGTCCGATTCCGATCCAACATTACTGTAGCCACTACGAGGTCTTCTCTTTATTGCTTGCGTGGGAGGTTTTAGTTCAAGTACGACATCTAAGTCTATTCGAAGTCCCTAATTCCGAGTATTGCAATTTCATTTTTGATAACTTTATTCCATGTTCTACCTTCTCATCATATGGCTGACAGGTATCCTGTCTATATAGCTATTAACCGAAGGAAAAACCATGTCTTTCATTTCTCAAAGGTGCTCAATTTGAGCTGGGTAAGGGAACAACATCGGAAATCATCTCTCTATGTTCGTTAGTTTTGTTGATAGAAACAATTCTTTTTGTCGTTCCCATTGATGTGATTGGGGCGCGTTGGTAAGCGTTTGGTCATATGAAGCAATGGTTGTATTGTACTTTCGTGTACATCCGAAGACAATATTGAAGTACTTCGGCATACAAATGGATGAAGAGAAGACATCAGCTAAAGAAATGACAGTATCATAAACCTTGCATGCGATAAAATATAATGAGAATATTGGGACTGCCATTGTCGAACGTTTCCGTCCTGTTGTAACACTAATCCCAAAGCTCAAGTTCCGCCTTTGTCAGATTGCTCAGCTAGCCACTTTCGACGGAAACACTGGATCCGAGTATCGCTCTTGTTAGAACTCATTCGCGATGCATATCCTATCATGGGAGAGATGTGAATTCTGACCACAATGTCAACAAATGACCGTGTTGACCGCTGTGGAATACTTGTGGTATTCAATGCCTAACTTACTGTCTTTGTAAATATTTTGAAGCCATTTGTTTCCGATAGCTTAAACCAGGATTATCCAACCACTTCAGTAAACGGGACATACGGCATAGTTTATACGTCGCCTCGGAACACAACAAGATCAACTATACAAACGCTTGTGGAGACCATTTCAATACTATCCTGTAATAGGCTTGACACGGTTCACAACCTGAAACAACTTTGGTGCTGACGCCGGGAAACGAGTGAAATTATTGTTTGACAAGGAATGAATCTAAGACAGATTCATTGGTCTAACTGAAATAGAGCAATCTGTGTTGTTGCAGTAACCGACTGTACGATACGCGCCACTTTGAACAATAGAGGTGAGCTGAAAATCAAAATTGTACTGACATTCATTCTTTCCTATTGCTTGACAAAGGAATATCATCGGATACTTGGTAGACGGTTGCGCAGCGTTGAAGTAAACAATATGGACCAAAATGGCTGTAGATCAAACGTTGCCGGTTAATCCAGATTTTTGAAGCAGTTGTCTATTTACTTTTATTCATATGCATTCTATTCTCTGAGTTCATGGTTGTACTAAATTTACCAGCAACATATCCGGTGAGACTCCAGTGATAATGCGAATTTATCCTACCAATCTTTTGAGAAAATGAGTTCCATTTCTCCAATTCATTGACGCTGTAAGAAGATACACCATGGGATTGCGTGTGCCATTTTATCAGGCCTAAGAATAAAATCGTGATCATTCCAGTGCATATGTTGAGACAACTCTGGATGCCTTGGACCATGGGAAGACACAACCTTTGATCGAATAGTGAGTAGTGTTGCAATTCAGACGGGGATCTGAATGCTTAGTGAGCGGTGGATATGTGGCCGTGAATTGGAACACGCAGAACCATCGGGACTACAAGTATTGTAGGTTGTGATGATGTGGCCACAAATTGTAGTGAGGAATGCGGATGTGACTGTGCTGACCGTCTGGGATCGGTAGGCCTTCAAAGTCCCAACAACGCGTTGTCATCGAAGGGACGGCGAGTGCGTTAGGTGCAAGTTCATATTTACCATGTCTTCTGATAAATCACCCGCTTTCGTTTTCATAGACTCGGGTCATGGTGGCCTGTTATTTTTCTCATCAGTTGTGTTGGTGCACTGTATACTGAATGTCTTATCTGATTCTCAGTTCAAAATTAGACCTCTTCTTCCACTTCCTAACCTAATCTAGTGTCTACTGTTATGTACTTCCTGGATTATCTTTTCCATCCTTCTTGCTAGCTTAGATCTTACCAATGTAGTCTCTCTAAACTGTTGTTGTAAATAGATATGCACCAATAGTTAGGATTGATGTTCTACCATCTTTGCAGATTAGATGACCCAAATATAGAGAAGACACAAACTAAGTGTAAGCGACAAAACGTTTAGACGTAATAGGTACCACAACGTTATCCGTAGAACGCCGAGTGACACATAGGTAAATCGGACCTCAAGGATCACAACATATTGGATCGGTGGCTACGGTATCAGTCATAACGTAATCAATGAACTGACTGTTGCGAACCTCCATTATTCACGTTCATGGAGAACATAACAACAAATGAAAACCGGATGAGTTTCGTAGGTACATGTATACAAACAACAAGAAACGCTCGGTTAAATCTAGCAAGCAAATGTGAAGCCGTCAAGTCAATGTCTCTGGACGGTGTACGCATATGATTTATCAGATACCTGTGGACCAGCCGATAGAAAAAGAACGTAGTTGAATGCGAATGGTGAGGACATGCAAGTAAGCATAAGCATGGCGGTATCTTGAGCCCTCAGGTTTGTTGGAGGTCATGACAATCACCGCGCAGATAGGACTGAAGGTCGAGGATGGGGTTGACCCTCTATGCTCACACTTTTCTCCAGGCTTCCCATTATAACAATTCACTACTTGCTGATATTTAGGAAACCGTTTGGTAATTGATTCACCCGAACTGTCCCGATCTTTGGGTGCTCTGTCGTCCTCCATCTTCCGATTATCCAAAAGATGAACTCTTATTATCTGGGTTGGAAGTTCACCCATCCTAGAATTTTCCCATATCCTGTTAATGAATGTTTTCAACTTACCTGAAACTAACTTTCCAGCTTTACCATACGCATGCACCGAAGATTCTGTCCACAGGATTTTTTCACACAATCGGAGCACTGGGCCTCACGGAGCACATCTCTGGTTTCAGTCGATTGTAAACTGACCATAATCCGTCGCGGATGTTCTACTTATCCACTCACGCACAATTGATGATTGATAACCTTGCAATCACCGTATCACTCGGACTAACTGATCACGCCATCAACTTGTTTGACTTCATTTGCAGCACGAACCTGATCTGTTCAACTGTTATTAATCGCAGAACAAAACACGTGTTTTATCCCTCGGAATGGATTGCACCACACTAATTTCTTCACCTGAGTCCATTACCAATATGCATTCGGATGCTGAGTCTGTGATGAATATCGACGACTAGAAGAACCAGCATCAGGTGCAGTTATCGTCATTACTGGCTGGCTTTGTAGTTTCTCGCTGAATTTTTGTGTTTTGAAATGGCAAGGTGGGCTACACTCACGGTTATCTGCGCCAAACTTGAAATGATACCAGCAGAAATTGTGGTCGCGATTACCAGATTGATGAGCTGAATTACTGGGAGATTGAAGCCGTTGATCGCAAGTGTGACTCCCTGGTCTTTGTGACAGTTGTACTCTCCCCGAATTACTATTGAGCATTCCAGCTCAGCTAGTTCATCCAGGAGCAGATGCCCTCTAAATGCGAAAATGTTATGGACGAAGTTAGATTGTCGTTGTAGGAAGAGCAGTCGGAATAACGCTTCGTCAATGAATCTCCCGTCCAATATCTGTTGCAGTCTCCACTGCAGTTGATATGGTATGCGATCACTGAGTTTTTCACCGCTGATCAGGTTTTTCGAGTCAATGTGTTCTGATGCTGTTTTGCTTTTGAGTAGTGCAGATCTAAGACGTTCATATGGTTCCGTCGTATTTGGGGACATGATTGGATTGATGTGTTTCCCGTACTCTGTCGCCTCGCAGTGCAGAGCTGATGCGGGAAAACATGGTAGAGGAATGAGTAATGCCTCTGGTTTGAAACTGCATCTGTGCTAACTTAAATCATACGGCTGGGTCATTATTACGAAATGTTGTATGAGACTGTTGAAAATTTCAAAACTGACGTTAGCCCAGTGCACCGACATCTGGAATAGCGAAGAGGCAATGGAAGGGCGAATGATGTTTTTGAACGCAGACTGCTGCCAGGTGTTAAATGCAATGAACAGAGGCAAAGAACGATTCGTGATGGTCTCGCGTCAGTTTTGCGTTGGCAGACCTCTTCGTCAGACAGAAAAGTGTCCAGCCTACGAAAAGGAGTGCATGAGTTGCCGTAATAGGAACCATTTCGACAGGCAGTGCAGATCACCTACGGTCAGTCAGATTGACGAAAATGATAATGGGGTGATAAACCGGCTCAACGGATCAAGCAGACAGAGAGGAGTCTATGCAGAATTGCTCGCGGAAGATTCAAGAAAGAGATACCAGCTAGATTTCGACGTATCAGTTAATGTCGTCGTCGTTATGTCAGGTTGCATCAGGAAGGCCAACATACTTGGCTAGAATGTGCAGATGAAAATGTGGAATGGTGCAACGACAAGCGTTGACGGGGTTGCAGCACTGTCGGTCGCGAATCCGCGTGCGGATTTAGATGCATGATTATTTTGTGGTTGATTGAGATTCTACTCCCATTTCAGGTGTCGATGCCACTCAGTTGATGAGTTTCATAACTGTTAATCACGATGAATTTCTGTAAAAATTAGCCGATTCCGATGCTCTTGACCAGTATTCATATGTTTATGATTCATCTTTCGATCCCGTGCCAAGCGTTGTTAGATTTTCTGTTGTTAACGATGCCGTTCGTATTGCGTTACCAATCCGAGGGATTCCGTTGGCCATAAGTGATAATTGTAGAGCGGATTTAGGCCGACCGGTTCGAATTCACGTGATTGCTTTGGTGGAGGAGCCCACGGATTAGGCCAGTTAGATCGCCGTAATTTTAAAGAAGTCAGGTGACATCCGTTTGTGTATCGATCCCAAGTCACTGAACAAACTGCTTCAAAGAGAATATTACCGTTTACCAACTGTCGATGACATTTTATCCGGGCTGAGTCAAGCCTCATTTTTCACAAAGGTGGACCTATTTTCAGCTTTTTGACAGTTAAAACTAGACGATCAGTCCAATTACTTCATCACCTTTGGAACCCCATTTGGACATTTTCGTTCGTTGCGATGCCAGCTCCCAAGGATGTGAAAGCAATATCACGATTGGATGGTATTGTCAATAACCTGAGTCGTTTCCTTCCAAATCTCTCTGAGATGATGCATCCCATCCGTATGCTGACTCATAGTGGAGTACCATGGAAATGGGAGGAAGAACAACAAATAGCATTAGACAACATCAAACGAGTTATAACCGAGGCCCCTATATTGAACCACTACAATCCAGTATTATCTTTGGTCATTCAATGTAGTAGCATTGAAATTGGTCTGGGGGTGGTATTATTACAAAACGGAAGACAAGTAGACTACCAAAGCAAGAGTCCTTCACCGGCTGAAAGAAACTTTGTGCAAATTGAGAAGAGAATTCTGGCAGTGATATTCGCCCTGCAACGATTCAGCACTTATAGTTCTGGTCAGAAAACAGTCGTTCAAAACGATCACAAACCGTTCGATACAATGGTGAAGAGACC